>MCFE01000140.1:0-157188 GCA_002104905.1 Basidiobolus meristosporus CBS 931.73 | reverse complement strand
CTTAGAACCAGATTATATCTCAGACTTCACCACTGCAACAACCCACTGATTAAGGCCTGGAAGAGAACACACCACACTACACCTGGCTCCTGCTGGAGAACTAGACTTGGAGATCCTGAAGTCAAGAAGTTTGCTCACTATGTTCTGCAGTCAGAAAAACCCAAGCTGGCCTACCTGAAGTACTTGACAGACCTTTGCCAGCAATATCTGCAGCAGCACACTCCCTTTATGATGAATATCAACCCTTATCACATTCCCCTCATTAATGTTGTTCACAAGTCATTCTTACCTCTCTTGCTACCCCCCTTCCCACTGAACAGTGTCTTGAGCACTGAAGAACTATCATCACTTCTTATTTACTTACCTACTAATTCCCCTCAGCTACACACTCTTGTATCAAAGCTACAACAGTAGCGCTGGCTTCTTTGTTTCAACTGAAATAAATATTTCACCTGTTGGTGACTGTCTCCCCCCTAACCCTTTGATGATCCTCTCAAGAGAGCACATCTGAACTGTGACTTATGGAAAACTAAAATGCAAAAAGGTGAATCTGTGCAACACTTCTGTGATAGATTCCAAAGACAAATGAGATTAGCTGGAGTTAGTGATGATAATCCATCGCTTACTGCTCATTTTCTTTCAAACTTTTCACACCAGCTACAGAGCAATATTGCTATTGTCAAAGCATGCAACCCTGCATGTACCTATGACCAGATCTCAGAGATATGTACACTGGCAATCACCTTGACTGCAGCTGTTAGCCAGACTTCAGGCAACTCAACCCAAGATCCCACAACAGCCAGAAAAGGTACCAGTCATGGGACCAAGAAGCAGTCAACCGCTACCAAGCACTGTGAGCTTCATGGAAAATGCTATCATTCTACCAGTGAATGCAAAGGCATCACCAAGCAGTCAAACAAGTCAGGAAACACCTCAGAAAAGCAGCAAAACACCAAAACTGATAATCCATATGCTGATGACAAGTGCTTTGAATGTGGAAATATGGGACATAGATCACCTGCCTGTTCTGAGAAGAACTCCACACCATCAGCCAAAATTACCCAGATCCTTGATGATCATTCAGCCCATGATACAATGGGGTATGAAGAAGCATATGAAGAACTTACAGTTCAAGATTATCACAACCTCTTTGAGTTTCCGGCTATAATTGCAACTGTTCAAGAAAAGAAGCAACCAATCACACAGCTCAAAGCCATAAAAGTGCCACTCACCCTCAATGGCCAATCATACGTAGCACTACTGGATACTGGATCATCCAACTCTATTATATCACCCAATGTAGTCAGAGAACTCAATTTGGAGATAGAAAAACGACCAGGAAAGATCATTCTTGCAGCTAAGGATCACTCAGCCCCGAGAATTGGCCTTACCAACCCAATCAACATACAATGTGGCTCAGTAACCATAATACATCAGATGGAAGTTATTGACATACCAGATGGACCTCAGGTAGTCATTGGTCTGGACACCTTCACCAAACCTGGCTTTCACATAGGCGGACTACCAGTTTCCTATCCAGGAATCACTAAATCTCAGCCGCTCATAATGGATCAAATCCCAGAGATTATCTCATCCCAACCAGAAGAAGAAGAGTTAACCCCAACTTTTCAAGAATATTCTCAATCAGTCAAATTGGATATTCAGCCGGCCATAGAGAGAAATCAGGCCATTCCAAGGAACAGCTTCTGCACCATCCCAGAATCCATTGTTACACTAGAGACCCCACCTGGTGAGTCAACATGGAGGAGGCAATACCCAATTCTGCATTCATGTCAACACTTAGTTGATGAGATAGTCCAAAAATGGGCTGACAATGAAATTATCACTCAAGCCCCTGTCAACACAACATTCAACAGCCCTTTGATGCTTGCACCAAAGAAAGATGCTGATGGAAATCTAACCCTGAAGAGACCCTGTTTGGACCCCCAACCTCTGAACAAGCTTCTCCAAGATGACAAGTTTCCAATTCCAAGAATCCAAGATATCTTTTCCACACTAGCAGGAGCAAAAGTATTCTCCAAGTTGGACTTGAAGGATGCATATCACCGATTCCAGATCCATCCTGATCATCAACATAAGACTGCCTTTACTTGGAATAATATGCAATGGATGTTTCAGGGAGCTCCCTTTGGCCTAAAGACACTTACCAGCAAGTTTCAGAGAGTCATGACTATAATACTCAAGAATGCACCATACGCATTGGTATTTGTTGATGATGTCATCATATTTTCCACTAACTGTGATGATCATGCAACTCATGTCACTGATGTAATCAACAGACTGACAACTGCTGGACTGATTCTCAATGCTGAAAAGTGCAGTCTTGCCCACCTCAAAATCAATCTGCTTGGATTTATAGTCACACCAGCTGGCCACCAATTAGATCCTTTCAAACTGGTCAATATCCCAGAATGGCCAAAACCCACTAGCGCCAAGCAACTTCAACATTATCTTGGAGTATTCAACTATTTCAGGGAACACATACCACTCATGTCCTCATTGAGTGCCCCTTTAGATGCATTACACCATAGCCCTGATCTCACCTCAGCCTGGAACAAGACTCATGACCAAGCCTTTGAGTCACTCTGCCAACTGCTTCCACAAGCACCCACCTTATCCTACCCAGACTTTACTAAGCCCTTTGTTGTTGCTACAGATGTATCTGATGTTGGGTTAGGGGCAGTCCTCTATCAAGATGAAGACCAAAACCTGCCTCACTTGATCTCTTTCCAAGCCAGGTCCCTTAGCACATTCTGATACAATGAGGTTGGCACAGATGATCGTGCCAACTTGTAATGTTTGCATCACATGCGCAATTGGACACCGCTAATATGGCAGGTAAAATCCGGTATTTGGATATGTTTCTTTAATGTAAATGTAAATATAGTGTATCACACTATAAACTACACTGATACTTACCATTTTGGTTACCCTCACTCCAATTGGACAATATCTCAGTGGTTAATTGGTCCAAAAGTATCCTGAAGCTGGCAGCCCCCAATTGGCTCATTGACTACTAAAAAAGCTACCTGATTTGCCATCAAATATCCCATTTTGCCCATTGAGCAAGTAAATCCCTGATCCTAGTGATTGGACAAGGTGTCATAGCCAGCACGCAAGCAATTGTGTAGGTGCAAAACAGATCCAATAGCTGCACTGGTATTACAGATGACGTATATATATGCAGGGTGTTTATTTATAGGGGTGCTGTCTCAAATGTGAGACAACCTTGATATTACTTATATCAAAAATTTGATTATCACTGATTTGCAATGGCTTGATTTGGATCGCAAAAAATATGGGTTGTCAGGATCATTACAAATGTGAGCAATTCAAAGCAATTGCATCATCTTCTCCTGGGTTTTTTTCTCACAGGGATTACTACTGAAGCATTTGGTAGTTACTCACTTTGCACACCTATACTACTTCCTGGCTGACTATCATCTTGGCTACTTGTGTATTTGTAGTCAGTATTTTGCCTCCTAGTTGATGAGTGCAATGCTGCAGCTTGGCTGCGCTGAATTGCTCCAACTGAACCAACTGAACTGGCCTGTAGTGCCACGTGCTGACGCGTTCTTTTACTTGCCAAGGGCTCCGGTGGTTGAGGCACTTCATGTTGGTCATCATCTGTCAGTTCACCAGAAGTAACTCGCTGATGGTCAGGCAAAACGGCACGCACAGGCACGCCTTGACACATTGAGATGGCCCTTGGCTGAGTTTGATGTGATGCTGCAAGTTGACACAACTTGGTCCGCTCCAATGGACTTGTGTCTAAAGAGCAGTTTGGCAAGTTCTTGTTGCGCATGTTGACTCAATGCGGGGCGTTCTGGTAAAAGGTGTTGGCGTGGTCTGGACTGACGTGCGCCAGCGCGCTGTGGTTGCAAGAGATGGTAGGGAATCCAGCAAGGCATGCTGGCGCGATCTGGACAATGTTGCTTGTGGTCTGTATTCTTCCTCCTGAAGCTCACCATCTGATTCCTCAAGGTATTCACTTACCCTCTGTATGATACTTTGGAACTGTTGCCTGGATGAGTCCTGTGTATATTGCTCTCAGAAGCCACTTAGCTCTACTAATATATCATGTAGTACATTAGTCATTTGAGGCAAAAACTCATTCAAAATCTCTTTGGTTCCCAAAGTTGAGGCACAAACAAACGTGTCCAGCCCGTACTGTGCAAATTGCACGCTGTGGTGGTGTATAGGTCCAAGGGAGAGATACGTCCAACACTTCTCAAGTGTTTTGTGTGTGGGGTGTTCACTGGGTGCAATAACCTCTGGCAAAAGCTTGCTAGGAATACTTGGGTTCTGTCTCTAATCTAATGTGAAGGGGAATAAAGCCACAAGCTTGTCAAGGGAAAACTATTGAGCTACAATCCCCAACTTAGTTGGCGTCTTAACAAAAGTATGTGCTGGGTTCAGCGTCCTTTGAGATGACAATGTACTAAAGCTTCCAAAGTCAAAACAACTGTAAACTCCACCAGCAGGGACTTGATAAGAATGCAGCTGTGGTCAATAGTTACAAAGACAGAAAAGTATCTTTGCCTGTACAAGAACAAACTTGGGAAAGAATCAAATATAATAAAAGATACCTACTCTGAGTATTCCTCACAAGTAGTGCCTCCAAGGTCAGTTGGCTGTCAGCGCGGTTTCCTGGGAGTGTCCTGTGGTCTGGGGTTGGAAGTTCAGGTAGCAGCAGGTAGCAGTGATTACACTAATCAACAAGTCGGTATATTGATAAAAGGGATGATGATTTATTGTTGAGGGATAGCCTCCCTTATATACTTTTCTTACTGGCTAAGTGATTACTAATCACGGTGTTCCAGAAGGTTCCGGATATCAATAGAAATCTTAATGACATCAGAATGACCTAAGAATGTTCTAAGTAGGTGCCGGAAGGTTCTAAGAGGCACAGCACATCCAACCAATCAGGAATCAGTATTCTGAAACCTGTGTAACATGGGGATACCATATATGGTATGGATATGGTAGGGATGGTGACACGGGCTGATCATGTGTCACGGGTACTGGCGCGGGTACTTGCCTAATATAGAAGTACATATAGCTAGTAATCTTACATAAAGTGAGGGGTAACTTATGCAATAAGGTAAGCAGGTGTGATAGTCAACCGGCTTATGGGATAGTACTGATTGGGTAAGACAAATGGGATAAAACTAAAATAAGTGTAGTAGAGATATAGGGAAGTAGAAAATAAGGGAATGAGCACATCTGTCAGTGGGTGTCACTGTCACCCCACTACAATGCAAAATTGCTCCCGCGTGGCTTCTTTGTCAAATCCCCTCACTCTCAGCTCATTCTTGATTTCAATACTTGTCTTGTTATATATCTTTTTACATACATCAGCTAGCATCTTGATGTAGAACTCATGCCACAGCTTTCTACTCAAATTCTTCCATCTTTGTTGACTCTCTGAGGTATCTAGTTCTGCTAGATTAATCAGTAGTGCCCAATTATCTGTATGAAGGCTCATCATAGACACTTGGGCCATACTAAGATCATTTGGCAAGAACTCAAACGGATCCAACATCAACTTTTCCGGTTTGGACCGTGCCTGTGAGCTGGGGGATGGGTTTTGTCTGGGTTGTACTAAAGATGAGTTGAGGCTTGGTATGGGGACCATAGCAACGGATTTGGATATTTACACAGCAGTATATTGGCATCAACCTGGTCTTATATGAAATATATATGAAAACTAATGTGATTGTTGAATTTTCAATATATTATGCATGATGCATCTTGGATTGCGTTGACATGGATCAGATCACATCAATTGCAGATTTCCTACTTGATTATAGACCTATGATTAAAGCATCAATAAGAGTACCAAGGCATTGTTTGCGGATGATTTTTGCAACATAATGATGGGATACATGGCAATTGATGGAGATTTAACCATAATGTATTAAAAATCAGATAAATAACGCGGATTGCGCCAAATCAATTCAAACCGCCTCCATACAATCATCCACCAAGTTTAATATGACTTACTCATCTGAATGGTCTTTTCTCATCAATCCCATCACTACCACTGGATTTCCTTTTGACACACTAGAGGAGATCTATTCCAAGTACTATAGACCATCAACCCCAATCTACTCAAGGAGATCCCTTGTCAAGCTTCTCTGCTATTACAAGAGCTATTGCCCTACAAGGTTTCATCCCACCATTCATGGCAACAAAAGTCCTAGACGCTTTCATTCCCAGCTGACAGCAATTGAGAACCACCTTGCAGAGGGTATGAATGACTTAGAGCAAGCTTGGAATATTAGGTTCAGAAGCTCCAATAGACTTCCATATCCCAGAGTATTCAGCAACAGATTCCATATCAGGAGTATTTTGGATACCTTCCCAGTGAGGATTAACAGACCTTCTAGAGGGCAGAGGCACTTTTATTCTGGCAAGTACAAGGCACACTGTGTGAAGTTTCAAACACTGTCTGACATTGAGGGTAACATCATCTGGTTTAGTGGGCCATTTGCTGGAAGTGGGCATGACAAAGCACTCTAGGTAGAGAATCTTCCTGAATTCAGTAGAGGGGAGAAATGTATGGCAGACTTAGCCTATATAGGAGAGGATTGTCAGAGATTAGGATGTATTACAGCTTATAGGAAGCCAAGGAATGGTGTGCTTGGCAGGAAGCAGAAGCTCTACAATGAGATATTTAATCATTTCAGAGTGAGGGTAGAGCACACATCTGGATATTTGAAGAGATTCAGCATATTGGCAGGTAAATACAGAGGAAAGTCATATATAGGAGAAAACAGCAGAATAGGTAAAATAGTTAAGATACTTATTAGTGCACAGTATGTTAATACAAGAACACATCCACTGAGAGAAATGTGTCTGGAGCATTATGAAGAGTAAATAAAGCAAGGAAAGCACTATTTGGAGCAACATAAGTAAGATTGAGTAAAATTACCAGTAACTGTATCATACTACTGGCATCATGGTAGAAATTATAGTGCCAGATGGTGCCGTAGAGTGCCGGATCAATCCGGCACCATAAACAGGCTGGCACTATGTGGCACTATCCAACAGAACAAGTCTATTAACTTACCTACAAATTCCCCTCAGCTACACACTCTTGTATTAAAGCTACAACAGTAGTGCTGGCTTCTTTGTTTCAACTGAAATAAAGATTTCACCTGTTGGTGACTGTCTCCCCCCTAACCCTAACCCAACAAGGATACAATTTATCCAAGATTGTTAACATGAGATTTATCAACCATCACACTCTGGTGGTAGTACTGGACAAAAGTATTGCTATACATTTCTGTCAAAATGTGCCTGACTGGTTTTTCTGGGAACCTACTGACCATGCCTTTAAAGAGTATCCTGATTCTCCAGTTTACAAGACCTTCTCATTATAGGAATCTCTGCTCTCAAGATTCACTTCACTTATCAAAAACTCCCCTTCACCTGCTGTTACCCACTTCCTCAAAGATTATTATATATCTCAAGCTTATCTACTTCACTCCCCCATGAACCTGAACTCCAGTGTACTCTGGGATACTGCCTTAACTTTAGCTTAGATTTATTCATATTCAACTTAGTGTTTACTTTGGGGATCTTCTACTTCCAGCTGGCTTCTTTATTAGCAGTTAGACTTGTCTGAAATCAAATAAAGATTTCACCTTCCTTGGTGACTTTCCCTCTCCTAACCCAAACCCTTGGTGCCTCATCTACCTGAATGCCCCTACAGACATGCTATTCTTGGTGCTTTTGGGTTTATGCCCTATAAGATCAGACTTCTCTACCTCAGAACCAGATTATATCTCAGACTTCACCACTGCAACAACCCACTGATTAAGGCCTGGAAGAGAACACACCACACTACACCTGGCTCCTGCTGGATAACTATACTTGGAGATCCTGAAGTCAAGAAGTTTGCTCACTATGTTCTGCAGTCAGAAAAACCCAAGCTGGCCTACCTGAAGTACTTGACAGACCTTTGGCAGCAATATCTGAGGCAGCACACTCCCTTTATGATGAATATCAATCCTTATCACATTCCCCTCATTAATGTTGTTCACAAGTCATTCTTACCTCTCTTGCTACCCCTCTTCCCCCTGAACAGTGTCTTGAGCACTGAAGAACTATCATCACTTCTTGTAAACTTACCTACAAATTCCCCTCAGTTACACACTCTTGTATCAAAGCTACAACAGTAGCGCTGGCTTCTTTGTTTCATCTGAAATAAAGATCTCACCTGTTGGTGACTGCCTCCCCCCCTATCATGTCACAAAAATGAATGGCACTATCTTGGTCCACTGAAACTATCAGGCACTATATTGAAATATTAGCCCTAAAGGAAGACCTATACAAAGCACTTACAATGCCAGAGAGTACCAGTGGACCAAGACAGTGCCATTCATTTTTGTGACATGTTACAAGCTACAGGAGCTAGATTCAGAGTGCCATGGGTATTGAGTACCAGGTGCATGTCTTCAATCCTTCTGTGTTCATACACATCATTCTTAACATTGATCCAAAAAAAAGTTAAAAAATGGATTTTCTCCAGTTCAATGGGCAAAACTCAGGAGCTGCTTTGCATGAAGATGCAGAGCTATGTTTCACACTCTGTGGCTAAGTATAGGCTCACTTGGCCTCCCTAGCACATTATGGCAACATTTAGCACTTATGGCTCAATGTGGCACTATCCAACGGTACAAGTCTACTGTTGTGATGAAAAATTTTGACTAGGTTTTTTGTGAAATCAGGGGGGAATTATTGTTAAACAGTCTCTGCATGGTGTCCTGATGGGATCAGTACCTCTTAGTCATGGGACTATAAATCTGTGACAGCCTTTTGATGGGATCATCACAATAATTTCTCATAGGAAAGTAGGTGCTTGCAAGGTGTATATGTTATATGCAATACAACGCATAAAGCCACTGTTCAAGTATTGCACTAAAAAGCCATAAAGGTGAGTTACCAGAAGTGTTTTGATTGCAGCAGGTGTACACATATGTTGAGGTTAGTAAACAGACAGTCAATATTTCTTTTGATTCAATGCTTGAATTTATGAGGCCTTGATACCCCAATCATGGTATGCAAGAGCATATTACAAAATCTGCTTATCTTGGCCTGTTGCATCCAACAGACAAGTGTAATAAACTCTTGAATGAGTCAACTGAACCTGAGTGACAACTAAGTGCAGAATCTTAGAATTGTTAAGAGTGACAGAAATATTAACAGAGAATTTCTAGTCTAATATTGGTCTTTTATACAGCTGAGTTGAGATTTAAAGGCAACAGAGTTGGTTTTCTATGCAGGCTAGGCTTGGTGTTCTTGAGAGTGCTAGATATGCTAAGCATGGGTAGAAACTAGAATGGAATTGTGGAATTCTTAATTTTGCTGAGGCACAATCTTGATTTTGTTGAGACACACACTAAACCAAAAGGTTCAGTAAACTTTATTTATACTTTTCTGATTGAGTTGCATTAGTAAGCGCCAAGAGACTGGACTAATTGAAATCTGCTGGGGTGCTCATAGGTGCATAAGATAAATGAGAAATTGCATCATTAATCAGCTGATGTCTTGGCAACTGCTAAGTGGTTGCATAAATCTCAGATGACTAATCACTTGGAAAGGCTTAGCAGATCAGTTGAGGATGTAATGACCACATGAAAATTGATCAGGTGTGACAGCTAAAAATAGATTCTGAGAAGTGATAAAATAAGTCATAAATGGGATTAGTTATGTTTGGATTAGGGAAAATCAGTTAGGGTACTAGATTTTCTAACAGAGTAAAATAGGCCAAGTTTTAAATGTTGATGCACAACATGGCCCCTCTGCAGACTAGACTCTATGCTTATATGGGATGGTAGTTCCTTCGCACAGGTGTAATGGCTATCTTGATCTACTGGTATGCTATATACAAGATGGGTACCCATTGTTAGGCTGCTATCAATCATGTCCTTCCTGAGTTATTGCAAGAGTATCCTGCCCAATGATGCACATCACCCCTCTCCCAGATATGCTGAGCAGAACTGAGCTAGTGCAAAAAAAAGCCTTGGCTGGGAAGTACATGCTTCTCTGTATCATACTAGCCAGAACCATTGATTGGTGCAATGCTTAACTGGTTTTGAGCTGGCCTCCCAGACATTTGCAACTTTGGGTATTAGATTTGGCAAGCACAGCACAGCGGCCAGCTTAAACAAACAATCTGTTGAGCAATCTGCTTGATACCATTGCTGTAATACAAATAGTTGCCACTCCATGTTTTCTGATTGGATAAGGGATGTATTGCCCAAATGATTACAAGCAATATGTACTAGTTAACAGCACTACTCCTGCCGGTAGACTAATTTACCTTTGGTTTGTAGTCCATCAGAGGAGACTTCAGAACATATTAGAGGTTGGGCTTATCAGAAAGGATGGCAGACACTCATAGTGGTGCCACCATCTATTCCCTCCTGACCATCAAATGGAGGATAAATGTGTTATGTCTTGGTTTTAAGCAACTAATCTTTGAATAGTCCTTTTACAATACTCATGCCAAAAGGTTCATTTAATTCAAGGATGCTGATGTCCTCTTCCAGTTTCATACATAGAACTTTGGTTCAAAGTGTATAATAGCTGCAATTAAACCTGAGCATTGGCCATGAGTTATATATAGCACAAATACAAGCAACTGCCAGCTACTATGAAGTTGCCATGATTTTTTGTTTTGTTATAAGCCCAAGGAGTAATGGGTGTTGATATCATCAAGCCTTGATTGTGTATAGGTTCATTGGCACCAAATTAGTTGTCATTATTCAAGCTGGAGCCATCTTTGTTCACAAGAAGTACTAATTTAGTATAGTCCTTCAGCCACTTCTATTCATGTGGATATTAGCAGCACTCACAAACCTCAGATGGGATATTAGTTGTATGCATCTTGACTCGAGATTATTCCTAGGCTGCAGCGGACATTGACCCATATATTTAATCCACCTGGCCTCACCTCATTGACAGTGCAATGACTTTGAGCAGGCGATTCGGTTAAGCCATGTCGATTTATTCCAGCCACCTTTCTTTATCAATCCATTGCTTATCTGCCACAACCATGACCAATGGTTTACCCCTCACTCTCAATCACTTCCCTGTATTTTATGGCCGTCTGGCCAGGTCTGAGAACGATGGTGTCGAGGTTAGGCCCTCCGACAAAGGCATTCCGGTAGTTGAGATACAGAGCAATTCGAGCCACATCGGCGTTGTGGTGAACTGCCACAGGATTCTGATGTCAACATGGATGCTTTGAACGGAGGCCCGTTACGTATTGTCAAAATTATTCGTTTTGCTGAAAACACTGGTGTCGCCGTTGCATTACGTTTTACCCCGCCCATTAAGCAAAGGTACGCCACGAGATCAGCAAGTTGGACGAAGAAACAGTAACCTCCATGCTCGGCTAGACCCACTCAACATGTATTGTATCTCACGCCAATAAATACACCCTTTATCAGGATAAATGCATGTGTAGATTGGTTCAGTTTATTCGTGTGGAGACAAGCTACAGCTTGGCCCTAATAGGCAAGACCAACTTTCTTCTCAACTCCTCGATTTCCTGGGAGGTGATCCCAGCAGATATTAAGTAGCCATCTGGGCCTCCATACTTCTCTTGCATATTTTGCAGAACTAGCCTTAAACTTTCTGGTCTACACGCGAGCACGCTGTTAGGTTATGGGCACATGGCTTGAATGTCAAGTTTCCGCCACTTACTTGGCAACGAGCATGGCTCGAACTCCCTGAACATCGATCTTCTTCCCGATCTTTCTGCTTAGAGTCTCGGCCAAGGCTGTAAGATCGGCGTTCAAGTCTAGAGTGACAGAAGGGTCAGTATTCATGGAAGGTTCGGGATGGATCAACTTACATTTGAGATGTGCGTTAGTCAGCTCATAATCGGCACAGATGGTGTCTACATCGACCCCTAGAGCCCATAGTATCACGGCAACCACAAGGCCAGTGCGATCTTTGCCTGCTGCACAATGGACCACCACCGGCTGGCTCATATCAGTGTCTTCCAGAATATACCGGATGGTATCAGCAACTCCGGGTTTGCCATGCTCCAGAAGCGTGATATACGCTGTTCCAGCATCAGTACATGTCCGTTAGCTTCGAAAATCTTCTTGAATACCTTGCGCCAGTCCTTCTGGCTTGTTGGTGTACAATCGCCATTTTAGCCCGAACACCTCTGGTGAATGCTCCCCCTCGGTGAGTAAAGGGGCGTGCTTGGTGATTACCCCCAGGTGTCCTCTAGAATTCCCGAGTAAGAAATGGAACTGAGAGCATGACAACATTCACTACATACGCGTTGCCTCGTCGCTGAATCTCAGTTTTAGATCTTACATCAACGACACGTTTGATGCCTAGCTGTTGCAGGGCCTCTTTGCCCGCATCACTTATCTTGGACAACCTAAGAAGGTGGTTAGACTTGCTGAATCAGACTCCACAGAGCGCGTCAACCTACTCTCCCGAACGGAATAAATATCTTGGTCGAACCATGCCGTACTTGGAAGAATAGCCACCAGCGTCCCTGAAATTCTTCACCCCTTCTACTGAAACGGCCCGTGTGTAATTGAAGAATCGGTTGGACTGGAGTTGCGAACGAATGGAGCTAGAATCAACGATGAAGCTTTGAATGCAGGAAATCACCTCTGCGAAGTGGCCATCGTAGTTGTGGTTTGCCCCTTCAACCAAGCGTAAAGTGTGATTCGGGATAAGGTTGGCGAATGCAACAGCGTGAGAGACATCATGAATCTAAATAAGAACGGCGGTTTGAATCGGCAACTGTTGAAGATCAAGCAATCACTAAGTACTTCGTCTTTAAGCCCATGGCATGTGAGGACTGGCATATTGCTAGGAATTCTATTGACTGATCCTTGGGATAAATATCGCGTGTACGAGGTAGCCCCCAGAACTCGGCTTACCATGGCTTATTTTACTTTCCGACATGTAGTCTCCGTTGAGGTTCTCGCGAGTCGATTTAGTCTTTAGCAGTCACCAGCAGATAGGAAATCCCCAAGGCTCACCTCGTTTCCAAGCGATTGTCCAAAATGGTTATTAGACTTTTCGAAATCGAAAATTCCACTGATGTTTATCAGATATTTAACACCAGGTAAGGGTCGGATGCTCGCATAATCAAGAATAGCGGAACCACCTGATAAGATAAGAAGTCCATTAGCCATAGCACTTCACAAATAAACCATTTGCAACCTTTTGAGTGACCGATCAAGCCAACAATGTGGTAGCCCTGCTGGGTGAAGAAGTGTATCGCCGCGTCCAAATCCTCCCTTTCTTGCTGTTCGACTCGAAAATTAAACTGGTGTTTTTAAAGGCATCTCGACGCCACAAAGCCTACCTCCAGACACAGGAATTGAGGATCCCCTTTACTCTCCCTGTGCCCGCCAACAGCGAACCGGAATGTGTCTACAGGGAGTGCTTTTGCCAGCTCGAGAAAGAATGCGTGATTCTTTGTCGCTTCGAAAACTGTTAATGAATGCGCGATAGTAAGGTGAAGGTGAAGGTGGGGTACCAGGGAACCCATCACACAAGAGGATCAACTGTTTGGTGCCGGGGGAATTATTTTCCAGAACCCCGACGAGCGTCAGTCCGTCCGATTTGAGGATTTCTACACGAGACATGGAGGTTTGAGGAGATTTTGTTGGGCAGGCTAGCATTCACCTGGGCCGATTTATAGTGTTCGATGGACTGCTTCATTCGCATTTGCTTAGTGTGAGAATCAGATGTTTTGCTGGCGGCGAATTGAGTATCACCATTGATTGATATTTCGTAAGCTTAAATTCACCCTGGGAACACTTCGGCCCCTGCCTGGTGGGATATTGAGGATCAAAGCTTTATTGGAATGAAAGGAGCGTACCCCTAGAGCGAAAGCTTATTGAATGCCTTGAAGTAATTATAGTGAGAGTGAGGAAGTGGGAGTGGGGTGGCAGTGGCAGTGGCAGTGGCAGTGGCAGTGAAAGTGAAAGTGAAAGTGAAAGTGAAAGTGAAAGTGAGTGTTATTGATAAGCCTAATGATTTTTCGAGATCTCATCGACGCTTCTCCCCTTGGTTTCGGGCACAAAGAAGTAGTCGAACACCAAGAACACGAAGTTGAGCACCACGAAGATGATGAACACTTTGGTTCCCATGGAATTGATCAAAGTGGGGAAGATGAACCCGACGATGAAGTTACAAATCCAATTGACGGTGGTTGCGGACGAGATCACCACACCGGCTGCCCAAGTAGGGACCATCTCAGGAGTGATCATGAAAGGCACACACCCGAGACCAACATTGAACAGCGCAGCGTAGCAAACCACTGAGAGCACCTTCAACCAATTGGCATGCGCGGCATCTCCGACCACGAGCAACAGCGCGAACAAACCCATCCCCGCGGAACTGGTCATCAGCAAGGGTCTTCTACCGAAGCGATCCACAACAAATGAGATGATGCAGTTGACCACGAAGTTAAGAGCAGCAATGCCGACGGTGATTCCGGAGGCGGCGTCAGCGCCGGTTGCCTCGGTAAGAATGGTGGTGGAGTAGAAACTGATGGCATTGATACCGGAGAATTGCTGGGATGCGTGGATGACCATACCGATGAGCAGCATCTTCCGGACAAACCGATCGGCCATCACCTCCTTGATTCTCTGGATGACGCTGGCATCCTGGTGCCCGGCAGACATGTCATGTTCGTGGTTGACGCCTTGGACTCCCGCACACATCTCGTTGAACTCATTCTCGATGTATGCGCCGGCACGCAGTTTCTGCAAGGTGCTCTTGCCGACATCCAGCTTGTTCTTGGAAATGAGATATCTGGGGGTCTCGGGGCAGAACGCCAACAAGCCCATCTGGAGAACGGCTGGTACAGCGGTCAGGGCGAAGATCACTCTCCACACCGGGACAGTGGACATGCCGAGCCCAAGTGCTTGGGAGATCAAGATTCCCAATGCCAAGAAGATTTGTAACAGAGCACCCATGGCCCCGCGGTATCTGGTGGTGGACACCTCGGCGATGTACATTGGCACAATGGCCGATCCCGCCCCGCTGCCAACCCCGACCATGAATCTTCCGATAACAAACATTGGGACATTGACCGCGGCCGCGAGTAGCACCGCCCCGACGATGAAGTTGAGATTATTCCACAGGAGGACGGTTTTTCTGCCCACTCTGTCTGCGCACGGGCCGGCGAAGAAACCTCCGACCAGGCCTCCAAGAGCAAATACGGCCACTGCGAAGCCCCTACACGTTCAAAAGATCTGGGTCAGCACGGACGACTCGCTCGAGAGATAAACGTGTGTGTGTACTTACCACATCCAGTTACCCATTGGAAGGCAGTTTGGCAACGCTCCACCACTGCTTGGGTCGTTACATCCACGAATGATTTGCTCCGGGTTGTTGGGGGCACCGGTATTGTAACCCATGTTGAACGAAGCGAGTGCCGCGGTCATGGAGGATACGAAGACATACCAAGTGAATCCCTGTCTTCTCGAATCCACCAGGCCTCCGGTGTTGAACCCGGAGTTGTCTTCGGCCTCAGCGCCGGAGACCCATTGAGATTTTTTGACTTCTTCCACCATTGCAAATGACGATTTCTGGATACTTGTCTTTTCAAGCCAAGCCTAGCAGTTGTCTGGGGCCCGATTGTGATGGCGGGCCCGTTTTATAGGTAGGCGGGGTCGAGCTTATAGCGCTGTCCAATTTCGTGGATCCCAGGCACCTTGCCTATTATGGCGAGGGGATTTCTGGTTGTCTGAAACTTTCCTGCTGGTCGGCATTTCCCGTTGGTGTTGGGGTGGATGTACTGGCCCACATTCCACGATAATCGCACTTAGCGACCCTCGGTTGACTGCCCAGGATGCCAACTCTAATGGAACCTAAATTCTTAATATACTGCTTCCGAGTGGAGATGTGGGCGGATGTCAGGGTTGATCAATACCATCCACCCGGAGTGCTTCCACGATGTAGCACAGCTACAACCAGTTGGTCAGCTGATAATTCATACACGATGCCGTTACAACCGCTTGGCCTCAGGAATCCTGTGTATTGACCAATCGCCGGTTTGTTGCATCCCACCAGCCACCCCGCCCACGCAGCGTTTCAAAGCTACAAACCACGTACCAGAGCATCCAACATCAAAGACAGTCAGAGAGCGATGATAAGATCTCAACAGCTGTGGAGTAGAGACAACGCTTAAGATGTACTGTGGTGGCTAGCAATACCCGTTTGGTCAAACTTTCCCAGCATTCTCTCCACACCTCCTAGAGTGTCACTAGCCTACCGAGTTCACCTACCAAACCCCTTGCATGTACGGATACACTCACTCTCGATTGAACCACCCACACGTATTGCTTCTTCCCTTCCCACTGCAAACCAGCTCAGCGAGATTAGATTACCAAGGTGATAATGATGGCAATAGATTGGCCTAGAGCATCGCGCCCTCCTCTGAACGCCCGTAGTGCTCCGCCACTCTAAACGACGATCCCCTGCCCAGCCAATCTTAAAGGAAGTGCGCCTTTGGCGACTCCATGTCCGAATGGACAACCGCGCTAACTATAAACCATACCGTTGCTTGCTTGAGCTTAGCGCTTTCAGCAAGAAAGATTGCTCTAGTTTGCTCACTGAAGCTTAGGTTACACACTCGCTGGCTCGCTGAAGAGTGACAGCTTTTGTGGAACCAATCGCTGCTTATCGGTCAAATTGAATCTTACCATTCATAGGGCCAAACGATGACTCAGTCTGGCCGAAACTGTCGGCCATTTCGGAGGTGACACTAATTCAGCGTAAAAACAGGGCAAGTCATGTGCTGCAATCACCCAGGAGAGCATCCCACTCATATGGGCGGTTTGGCAGCCTTGGGATGTAATCTGATCAACACTGAGGTAAGAAGCCACCTACTGTATTTGGTTGCCGAAACGAGAAGAGGCCCCCCCGTGATCTCAGAAATTCGAGCTTCCAAACGAAAAGAATCCTCCCACTCATCTAGAATGTTGAGCGGATGAATCGTCAATCATCAACAACGGCCCTCTTGATGCTCGCACGTTCTAATCGAAATGAGCTTAAATATACTAGATATAGGTAGTGGAGATGATCTATGCGAATCTTGGCACCCCGCCGATAATTTCCCGGCTGTTGTAGGGTTAACACCTCATGCAGAATACCCTTGAGATATAGCTTACTACCGCCCATGCTTTTCCAAGGTCCGGAAAGATCGGACATGATTTTGGAGATCGGCTTTGGAAGATGGGCCTTGAAACATGCGAGGTCTTATTTGCCAACACACGACTCCTCACAAGGATTCGAAGCCATTACGCTCCACCAGACACGAGCCAAGAAGCAACCGACTATGCTGGATGTTTGCCGTACGGTTCTACTAAACACTGTCTCAGAGCGGATCATGGTGATATCAAGGTCGAGTTAAGCTTTCATGATCATCTTGTACATTCAATCCATCGGGTTAAGATTAGAGTTATCTCGGGATTATCCAGAGATTTATATGAAATTTTGATATTGCTGAAACCGTCGAACTTCCAATGGTGGACAGCTGGAGCATCTTTCCCACCGATCATCTTCCAGTCTATATCAGGAAGTGGCATCTAATCAACACTAATTTCCATGCCCAAATTAAGGAAATCCCCTACCGTCTCGCAGCAGGCAGTTCTATTCTTCCTTGTCCACCTGTCTTGCCTGATGTCTCGGATGGGTTGAAAAAAGCGTGTTTGTCAGCAAAACCAGAACCATTAATTAAGATTAATGGAGACAGCAATGCGGGGTATGTCATTGTAGAAACCTGATCATCTAGATGTGATGATAGCTACTGACCGACCGCCATGGAGAAGCGGTTATTCCTGTTGGTCAGCAGGGTACAGTCGAGGGATATCAACGGAGCGAATAACCCGTTGCTCTTGACAGGCGAATACTGTGGGAAAGCCAGGTTCTGCCGGCAAACCTAGACGCATTTCCAGATTTTCGATCGACAATGAACTCATCGTTTTCTCACATGCATTGCTCCTTCAGTCTTAGAGTGACTGGTAACTGAGCGATATAGCCAGGCGATTGTAATCGGCCTAGTGGAAACTCTCCATTCGTTGGTTCGGTAATTGGACGGTCATTTTGGCGAGAGCGCACAGAAATCCATGTTGAATGGATCCTATTGAATCCAAAAGATCCCCCGGCCAGTCAGGTGAGTTCGTAATGAACCGAGGATGGTACGGCGACGGTCAACTCGTACCCCTATAAAATACACTCGCTGTCCCACCGATGAAAATTAGACAACTGCTAGGCTTGCCTGCTTCATTACTCTCTCACGACCATTGAACAGACAAGTATCCAGAAATCGTCACCCGCTATGGCTGAAGCATCCACAAAAAAATCGCAATGGGTTTCCGGAGGTGATGTAGAGGAGAATAATGGATTTGCCACCGGGAGCCTTGTTGACTCCAGACAACAAGGCTTCACTTGGTATATTTTCTTCTCCTGTGTGATCGCTGCCTTAGCTTCCTTCAACATGGGTTACAACACGGGCGCGCCCAACAACCCCGAGAAGATCATTCGTAACTGCGCAGACCCTGACGGCGGAGGGTCCATTCCCAACTGCCTTCCCATGGGCGATTGGATTTGGTAGGCCTGCTTCTATTCCCTTCTTCCCCTTCCCCTTCCCATTCGCCTTCCCCGCACATCGACCATTACTAACCCATCGGAAAATAGGGGCTTCTGCGTTGGAGTGTTTGCCATCGGAGGTCTGGTTGGTGGATTTTTCGCTGGTCCATGTTCCGACAGATATGGAAGACGCACCGTCCTTTTTTGGAACAACATTAATTTCATCATTGGCGCCGTCCTGTTGGCCGCATCCGTCAATGTACCCATGTTCGCCATTGGTCGTTTCTTCGTTGGTGTGGGTAGCGGTGCCGGGTCAGCAACGGTACCTATGTACATCGCCGAGGTATCTACCACCCGGTACCGTGGTGCCATGGGCGCCATTCTCCAGATTTTCCTGGCTTTGGGCATTTTCATCTCCCAGGCACTTGGCCTTGGTATGTCCGAGGTCCCCACCTGGAGAGGCATCTTTGCCCTGACTGCCGCCCCGGCCATCTTGCAAATGGCATTCATGCTCTTCTGTCCAGAAACCCCCAGATACCTGATCTCCAAGAACAGGCTTGACCAGGCCAAGAGCACCCTTCAGAAACTTCGCAAGGGGGCTTACATCGAGAACGAGTTCAGCGACATGTGCGTGGGCGTCCAAGGAACCCAACACCAGCATGACCTGTCCTCCGGACACAAGGAATCCAGCCTTCTTGCCAGAATCAAGGATGTGTTGGCCGACAGATTCGTGCGCAAGATGCTCTTGATCGGTATCGTCATCCATGCTTCCCAGCAACTCTCCGGTATCAACGGCGTGAGCTTCTACTCTACCGCGATTCTTACCGAGGCCACCGGGGCCGATGCTGCGTCCGGGGTCACGGTCGGGATCTCTGCCCTGAACTTCGTCATCAACTGTATCATCTCGTTCATCGTGGATCGATTTGGTAGAAGACCCTTGTTGATGACCAGTTCTGCGGGCATGGGTTTGTTTGCATTGCTGCTGGTGATTGGGGATGCCACACATGTGAACGCATTGAAGGTGCTCTCCGTGATTTGCTTTGCCGCAAGCTTCAACATCGGCCTCGGGTGCGTGCCATTTATGATCACCCCCGAGTTGGTCCCCACCTGGGCCGTGGGGGTGGTGGTGTCCGCGGCGACCACCGTGAACTGGATCTGCAACTTCATCATCGGCTTCATCTTCCCCACCCTGATCAACGCCATGGGATCCAAGGTGTTCATCATCTTCACCGTCTTGAACTTTGTATTTTTAATTTTCGACTACATCTTCGTTCCCGAGACGAAGGGAAGAAGCGTGGACGAGATTGCCAATGATCACTAGATCCATCCGGCTCCCTTCCGCCATTCACCCCACCCCCACCGCCTTGCATCCACTTCCATCCACACCCGCCACCCACCATACCCCACGCGACACATCAGCACCCGCATGTAAACCACACCTATGTTTCATATAATGTCGATTTGTTGGCACTTGTAGATTCTCCAATATTCACTCGAATAAATACCGGTCCTAAACATAGGGAATTGCCTGATCCATGGAATCACGAGCCCAGGCTGACTCATCTTATACATCCCCATCGGACGCACAAGTCGTGTCACTGAAGGTCACTCAGTGATCCGTCACGAGGAAGACAGCGGTCAGTGCAGCACCACAGCCCCACCGATCAAGATCCGCTTTCCTCTTCACGGGATTCATTAATCCATATCTATATCGGTCACCCGACTCTCCCCAACAATTGGGGCCAGAATCCCTGGAGCCCTCGAGGCTTGAGGAACGAGAGCCACCAATCATCAGCCGGGCCTTGCTTCTGGTGACAACATCCGCTGCCCAATTCGAAGGTGATCGATAGCAAGTTACTGGCAAATCAAGAATATTCGGTTTGTTTAATATTGGATCAGTGATAGGAACGAGGCCTAGCGGACTAGACTCATTACTAATACATCAAAATGTACAAGGGCCAGGAACAGGAACGTTGGGAAAAGCGAGCAGCAGATTGGGGAAAGTGAAAGAAGGCTTGGTGGTATGAACAATCGGGTTGCATCGGAGGAGAATAATTAAACAGTGTGGTGGGTGTGTATGTGTAGCTGAGGATGAGGGGTGGAGGTATGTGGTTGGATAGAATAAACAGTTCACTACGTGATCGAGATTGATGGATATGGAACATTGGGTGGGTGTGGATATCGCAGCCGCCTGTCGGTCTAGTAAACTTCCATCACGTCTCCAAACCATTTGGTGCGGCAGTCGTCGACGTTGACCACCGAGCCAGACGCCTGAGCCTGCTCAGCGGCAAGTACGTACATCCTGGATCGGAGCTCTTCGAAACCATGCTCGGGACCCCACTGGCCACGTCCCCAGCGGATATTCTCGAGGAACTCTTCGATCAGTCCGTAGTCACCGTCGTGGTCGGCCGCTTGCTCAGCCGCATCCACATCCGGCCGGATGAGCTCGCTGCGACGGGTGAGAAAGTCGAACTGTCGGATGACGTTCCCGTCGCATTCGAGCTCCCCTAACGTGCCGAAGATACGAGTGGTACGGGAGGTCTCCAATCCGCCGGAGATCAATGTGAAGCTACAGGTCTTTCCTTCGTCGAACTCCATGTTCACGACGTGGTTTTTGTAGATGTCGGTCTCCAATGGACTGGGCGCGGGCGTGGCGAGGTGGTTGAAGGGAGAGAATCCGGTGGGGATGTCGTAGTACAATGAGTCGCTCGAGTAGGGCGCCCACCGGGACTCTTGGATGACCACTGGGTTCGCGCAGGACTTGCCGGTCAGGAAAGCGCATTCGGACTTCTTGTTGGCATTCTGGAACATGTTTCCAAATGCACTGATCTTACGACACGGGGAGTCCATCAACCAGCTGACCAGCTCGATGCCATCGATGTTTTTCGTGACCAGGGCGAGGGAGCTGTCTTGGTGTCTACGAGAGCTCTTGGTGATCTAGAGGGAGAGATCCGGTTAGTCCAGCTCGCAAGACCAATCCATCAGAAATCTTACCGAATAGGGCAATGATTGAAATCCAATCTTTTCCAAGTGCTGGATGCTCATAATCTCCCCGATGGATCCCGAATCGACGATCTTTTTCAGGGTGCGGTTACAGGAGGTGTACCGGATGGAATTTCCTACCGAGAACACCACCGAGTTCTGGGCAGCCGCCTCAACGATCGCGTGACATTTTTGGATGTCGATGTCGTGGGGCTCTTCCAATAGGATGTGGTACTTCAGTTGGGCGAAGAGCATGCACGCCTCGTACACGGAGGAGTCGCTGGTGGTGATGAGCACCGCGTCCGCGATTTTGGGGAGGCTGGCCAGCTCTCTCCAGTCGCTGAACACACGCTCGGAGGGAAGGTCTAGTCTCTAGGGGAAAGGTACGTTAGCGTCGAGTCATCTCTGTCTTCCGAAGGTGTGTCTCGTTTACCTGAGCGAGAGTATTGCGACGAAACTTCACCGGGGATACGACGGCCACAATCTTCATCAGGTGTGGGTATTTCAAGGCGAAGGTGTGATAAGTAGAGCCCCAGGTCCCTGCGCCAACGAGGCAAACGGTGATGGGGGTGTGTGGGTTGGAGTGAGGTGAGGTGCCGAGTGAAGCTTGCAAGGGTGCCATGTTTAGGACACTTGTGTAGAGGGGAGGTTCGAGACGAAGTAAAGAGGGAATTTTGGATGGATCAACGAGCCTTGGACGAAATAAAACGAGTGAGGGAGCGGGAGTGTTGATGAGGCTGAGTAAGAGCTGGCAGTTCCTGCAGATGATATATATGCTGTTTGGCTAAATCTAACGAAAATAGGGAAAAAAAAGCGAGCACCGCCGGTATATATGTGGATGGGTGATTATAAGCATCCAAGGGCCAGAAGGCTCGTCGAGAACTAGATCCTCATCAACCAAAACACATTAATCTAGCCATACTTCTCAACAATACCTAGTCAAGTCAAGGATGTTTCCAGATCCCGGAATCTAGGCCTCCCTTCACCTTCTTTTTCACAATATGCATCTCCCCCATCTGATTGGTGCATCTGGCCAAACCGGCCGATCATGTTTAGTACATACTTTCTGTGTTCCTGGTCTCGACCCAATTTGAAACAACAACGTCACACCCAGTGAGAAACACCAACAAGGACTCGATACGCTAAGGCATTGAGCAATAAGCCCTCTAGAGCCAGATTCAGGCAACATGTCCAGTCAGCCACCACGGTTATCACCTGCCCCACCAGTTGGATGTCGACCAGTGACACAGTGTTCATTCGACAGCGTCCTCTTCGCTGCTGTCACATGAATAGGGATAGATTTGCTCTGAAATGCGGATGGTTGATGGCTGCTTCAATCGCAATCCCATCGATTACCAGATTGCCATATGTGGCATAGAAGAAACGCCATTTATGGTCAGAGTGCTGGGCATTTAGGAGTCATCAACTGGTCATCCTGAGGCCATCCTGAGGCAGATGGCGAACGGAAAATTCAAATGGAATTTAACATATAGAGTTAGTTTATATCTACTAATCTGCTGGAAATGGTTAGTGCACTTGGTTGCCTAGATATCCCGTCCAGCTATCCCACTCTAGGCCTTCGATCGTGTGCAACATTGTCTGGATGTCCACTTGATCGTGTGCGACATTGCCTAGGTGTTTTCAACAAGAAGTGCTCGCCACGCCACCTGTTCTAGTCGGCAGGCATTCCCTGCTCGAGAGGGTGGACAGAACATCGAGCCACCCATTGGATCACGAGAGGATGAACTCGACCACCCAATCCACATCTGAGCCAATGGCGGATCCGGATTTCGGGGATCCATCACCATAGGTTACCATACCATGCATTCCACCCTCAACAATGGAATGGCAAGGCGAGGTTGGCGGCAATCTAGCTATTCTCGGTGTGCGTCGCGTGGCCGTGGTAATGGTTGGGAGAGCAGGCGCTGGTTCGAACTTTAACCTTGTTGCTGTTATCAAGCCAAATCCGGGTCGACCTTGGCAAGTCCCAACCCATCGCCAACCAGGGACAGGGATTTTCGGATGCTGCCGATAGCTCCGTCCGATTTCCCAATTCTGGACTTCCGCAATGAAAGGGGCCTGGCGTAGGGTTAGGATACAGATGTGGCGGTGCAATTGGTTTGTTTATTATCAGTGATGAATCGTACATATGGAATATGCCTGGATACCGCCGTGGTGTGGTGAGTGCAGTGGTTTCCGGAGCGGTGGTGCCTCACACATCCCAGATCAGGCCGGTGTTGTTGGATGCATTGTCCACATCCTCGTTCGCATCCTCCTCCTCCGACCTGAGAACGTTCCATCTGGACGCCTCCGGCTTGGGCGCGTAATCTTTGGAGTGGATTCGTGCGTTCATGAGCTCTCGACGATGCTGGCGCAAGCGGACCTCCTGCTGCTGCTGGAAGGCATCCCTTTCCTCTTTCCGTTTCAGGGCCCGACGGGCGTTTTTGCGCTGGGTCTTGGTCAGGATGGGCTGACCGGTGACCGTCTTTTCCTCTAGCAGCTCGATGTTGGTCGGGATTCTGGCCGGTGGTTTGGGGGAGTGTACGGTCCTCTTGATCTTGATCCATCCCTCCTCTGGCTCTTCCTCCGAGGCACTTTCTGGTTCGGGTCCCTTGATCTTCATTACTCTCGCCGGGGGTTTCGCAACCTCCTCTTTATACCATGCCTCCTCTTTATTCCTTTCCGCCCCTGCGATGGGGTTTGTCGAGGTGGGGTCCCCTTCCGCAGCCAAGGGGTTGTTTTTCTTCGAGTCGGAGGGTTGTTTCGGCGAATGTGAGGCAGGGAGGGTTTTGGTTGGCTGTTCGACCTTGGGGGTTGACTTCTCTGAGGGCTCACTTGGAGCCGGGGCTGCCTTCTTCTTCTTCTTCTTCGACTCGGTGGAGGGTTCCGGTTTGGTGGGCTTCACCACCGGGGCTTCTTTCGCGTTGGTCTTTTTGGCTTCGACGGTGGGTTTGGCCTTCTTCCCCTTCTTCTGCGCTGTGGGTTCGGGCACGGCGGGGGTAGATTGTTGGGCTTGGCCCTTCACCTCCACCGCCCCCACCGAAGCCTCTCCTTGGGAAGCCTTCGATTTGCTCTTCTTCTTCTTTTTCGTCAGCTGCTTCACGTCCCCGGTAGCGGCGTTGGAGGAGGGTGCAGCCTTGCCGTTAAAGAAATAGAAAGAGCCCGCGATGAAGAGGGCCACGAGTATCCAGAGTAACCCCATGGTAGCGCGTGCAGTGATTATGGGTATAGGCACAAGTACTGGTAGGGGTGCGGGTGCGGGTGCGAGTTCGAGTACGAGTACTTAGGAGAGGAGAAAAAATCCCCCTCGATCATCAGGCCTCGCCACTCCGTTACGGGGGAATATTCCACCGAGTGATTTGACTCGAAGTGAGGGTGAGTTTGTTTCCCTCGCCCTAGGGTCAAGAATGGAACATGCTGATTCGTTCGAATCTCTTCATGTTTTCCATTTGACATGTATCCGGATCGTGATATTAAATGAACTGATGGCATTTGATTAAAGGGCCAATCATCTCTGGCCAGGCCGTTTGCGAATCATCCTATCCCATTCCCAAATTCCTTTGACTTCGACCTCGCCCTCGCCCTCACCCTCACCCTCACCCTCACTCCTGTGCTAGACCTAGTTCTCATCATACTCGATAGGTTGTGACCAAATTTCATCTCGGGTTCGAATGATCATATGTTTTCTATTTCCTCATAAATCCACCTTGCCAAACATGGAGTGACCATCCTGGACTCCTCGGTTATGTCCAGCCGCCAAGCCAGGCAAATGCCCTCGCAAGCCACCCTCTTTCCCACACGCCTGGTTCTTCCTCGTGGGCTACTAAGACTGTTCTTTACGTCGTCCTTTCCGTGACCGGCATCCGATTAGATGGCTGGCAGACTCGCCAGGTCATGCCAAGCCAGCCCCTCTTCTCCCAACCCAGGCCTGGGAAGGATGGTACCGGCTTCCGCAACTCTTCCCTGTATCTACTTGGGAAGAGATCACGAGTGACGGCGTCTTGGGAAGTAGGGCAACTTGATAGGCGAATAGGGTCACCTAGGCGAGAGTACTCGAAGAGAAACGTGGCTTCCAAGCCGAACTGTAGGAAATATTGGAGGAGGAGGGTGCAACGGTGACTGCTCACCTTTCGCCGAACGTTCACCACCCAAAATGGGATTTCGGCTGGATTTGCACATATTACGTGCCCCATATGGATACTGGGCAGATATGTTATCGCATGTGAGGCAGGAGACCGGGCGAAGCGAGCCAGGTGTTGGGCGGTCCAATCCTCCGCTCGACAGACAGCTGTTCTCGCGATTTCTCCACCAAATGGCTTTCACGTTGGCGTCCCTCTCTTCCAGATGTTTCCTTGATCGATACCCACCCTCGGATCATTGGCTTGCGCGCACCACATCCCACAACTGCACACATCTGGTTAAAGCGGGTGTGCGGGCTGGGAAGTAACATGTCGATGGGGTGAAGGCCCTGCGCCAAATCGGGGCGATTCTCGGGTGTACACCATGGGTAGCGGCGCAGTAGGGCTTTCACACACCTGTGAATGGCCCCGTCTTTTCTATCCTGTTGGCTGGCAATCGTGATGGACGTCCAGGTGGCTATCGAGGCATGTTGTCTGGGACTTTGAAGGTACCTTCGACCCCCAGATGCAAGTAGATATCGAGCATTACAATTTCCCCTTATCGGTCCGATCTTGGCCAAGGGTAAACCATTCCCTGAGCCATTTCCCTGAACCATTCCCTCCTGGATGGGGGAATTGTAATGCCGTGGAAGCACCACAGAATCTCGGTAAGAGGTTGGCTGGCGAAGGCGCACCGATGGCATGACGGGAAAGGTGGAGCACAAACAAGGGGCTATGTGGTGGCCTTTGAAATCATCAATTCCATGGTGAAGAGGGAAGATCTCCACCGACTATTGGTGTGGCCATGGTTCATGCATGCATGGCCAGTATCTCGGAAGTCACGATCGCGCAGAGTTCTGGAAGAATCCTGAGGACAAATGAAATTGGAACCTGCCCAACAGCCAACCCAATCCAATGGCTGTTTCGCAACTCTCTTGCTGGTTATATAATTGAGAGGTTGTCCTAGCAGCCCAAAACCTTTCACCCATGCACTTGAGACCATCCTAAGCATAATCTAGATGCCTGTATTGTCAAGACCATGCGAAAGCACCAATATTGTTTTTGCATTCATTGAATTATTAAGTGAAAGCCACACGATCTACTGATTTTCCCCATCACCTCTAATAGCTCCAAAACTCTTACAACACAACTCAGCGCAACCAATCTAGAGCACTGAACTTGGCAACTAGGATGAAAAACACTGACTACCAGTACACACATGGTTAGGATGATAGCCAACAAGCAAGTGGTATAGATGTGCAAAGTGTGTCACCACCCAACACTTCAGTAATAATTCCTTTGGGAGAAGTGTACAAGGGAGCAATGATTTGATTGCTTTCAGCTTGTTGCAATCTGTCACAATCCAAACAGCACAAAGTTGTTTCAGCAACCTAAATCTTACTGTTGCATACTACTGATCATTTTATATCTTAGTATAAGTGATATCAAGTTGGTCACAGATCTCAGACAATCCCCCTATGGATAAGCATCCTACATATCCACACTTTATGTTCACACCAGTGATTGGCTGCATGCTTGCTATGACACCTCCACCAGTCAACTAGCACCATGATATACTTGCTCCCACCACAAAATCATATACCTACTAACAAACCAGGTGGCCACTATCTGAGATGTTGGACCAGTTGGATGCTGACAGCATCAGGATACCTCAGGACCCATCAAACAATGACATTCCATCCAATCAAGATGATGGTAGCAGAAATGGTAAGCTACAATAAAGCCTATGGTGTGGTACATATTAACCACCTCTCTAACTAATGAAACAACTCCAAATACAGGACTTACCTACCATACAAATAGGACTCAACTGCCCACATGATGGAAGTATTGTATGTTGGGCAATTGTCCAAATCAGCAACATTGTCTCAGAAAGTGTCATAATGTTCAAGATCATACCATATAGTGCAAGATTGTGCAAGAACTGTCTTGATTACTGGAGGGGATGGTATTGCACTCATTCAATCTTTGCAACCAATGATTGTGCAATACTCCTGGGCACAGTCCAATGAACTAACTCTATAGCATACACCCAAAATGCAAGTGCTTGTCTGAAGGTATTTGTGACAATTACCTTGCCTTGGTGCTGGTTAGAATATCATCAAACAAGGGCACTCTCAGCAAATCCTGCTGGCCACTGATTTTCAACATCCTGCATGTAGTGCCAATCATCTTGTCTCTTGGCAGATATCTGATGGTAGCCTCTGTAATGTTGAGGCCTGAAATGCCATCCAGTCTGGATTGCAATTTGTGTCCATTGCTGGATGAGTGTTGTTGTGCTTGAGTGTTGGAGACATTGATAGTGAGAAGAACATGACAACAACATGGACTCAATTGTTAGATTTGTAATTACACCAAAATATACACCTAACTTGGTCACCCAGATCATTGACTATAAGTTACAGAGATGCCTTACCAGATGGCTTGTAGGGATTTGCTTGGAATTTCTTCACCAAGATATCAGGTACCTAAAAAATCAAAGGTCTCTAAGCTGTCCCAACAGCCCCAGAATTTCCAAGCATGATCATGGCAAAATAACATGTGGACAAAGTCTGGGGCTGCTTATCTTGATGCAAGCTCTTTATATATTGTTAAGGGATTTGGTTAGAGTTCTCTAAGGATTGTAGGTGGCAATTCAAATGGGTATGTTTGGGCAATTCTCAGGTGCAATGATAAAGAAATACTGTTTCAAGTGCTTTGGAGGTACATGAGGTGACCAGGAGTACAAATAACTTATGTGGGTTTCACTTAATGATACAAGAGTTGTAAATGTGGTATTTATACTTTGGCATGATCTTGGCAAAGCAAATGTGGAGAACAGGCTTGCAAAGGTCCCAATAACATGTGAGCAAAGTTTAGGGCTGCTTAGGCAACTTTGAGTGATCTCATGTTGTGGTTACCTGATGTTTTAGCAAGATATTCCAAGTGAATTCCAATAGGAATCTGGTCAGAACTCTTGCAGATTTGTAGGTAAAGGTATAGATGACTAAGTCAGGTGAACACTCAGGAGCAACTACAAATTTTAACAACACTCCCACTTAACTAAATGCCAGTGCTAACAAGTCCTAATTGTGATCTGGACATGCAAACATGCCACCAGTCAATGGCTTGGTAAGTATGTTTGCAATCATCTCATCTGTAGGACAGTGAGCTAAACTAACAAGTCTATTCTCTATAGCTTTACACATGTATGATGTCTAATATCTATGTGCTCAGCTTAACCATGGAAAGTTTGATTTCTACCTATTTTATGCATCCATGATTATCTTGAAACAAAGTGGTAGGGGCTTTGTGATATAAGCCTAAGTCTTTAAGCAGTTTTACTGGCCTTATTGCTACTTTTGTACCCTCATAGACTGCCATATACTCTGCTAATATGATGGAAAGTGCTATAGTTGGTTGCTTTCTTGACTTCCATAAGATTGCTCCTTTGCAGTATAAAGATGTGTATCTTGTGGCAGGTCTTTTGTCTTCAAAATTTTGATCCAAATCAGCATCAGAGCTTCCCAAGAGATCCTGCTCTGAGCCCTTAAATGTGAACCTTGAGCAGATGTCAGCAGTACCTTTCAGGTATCTAAAAATATGCTCAACTACTGCAATATGATCAAATCCATTGTTCTGGTAAGATTAGCTGACAACTCCCACTGAATATGAGATATCTGGATGTTTTCCTAGTGAAGTATACATCAAGCTGCCAGCCATATGTTGGTAAGGGAGCCTGGTCCTCAAAATGACACCAAGTTCTCTTTATTTGGTTGCATTTGATTAACAGGATGTTTGTCTCCATAGTACCTAGCTGCTGGTTGAAAGTGTTCCACTTGGGGATTCCTGAGTTTACCTTGAATATACTTAGACTGGCTTGAGGTAAAGATCTGGGCGTTTCTGTCTATGGAGGAACATATCCTTAAGTAGTAACTGAGCACTCCCAGTTGGACATTTTAAACATCTTCAATAGACTGATTCTAGTGTCTGCCAATGCTTCTTGGTTAATAGAGGCTATAGTGAGATCATCCACATATTGAGCCAAAAGAGCTGGATTTGCTCTATCTGACTTATAGTAGATACCTTAGTCAGTGGTACTTCTTTAGAAACTCAAAGATTCCAAAAAAAATCCATTTTGCAATTCCAGGCTCTTAGTGATTGTTTAACACATTATAAAGTTTTTTTAAGCTTGCACACCAGATAAGTATGATCCTGGTCAGTAAACCCATAAGGCTGGTGTATGTACACATCCTTATCAAGTTCCTCATTCAATGAAGCAGTTTTTACATTCAGCGGATGATTGAGAACCTGTATTTGGTATCTATAGCCAATAACAATTAGGTGGAATCATGCTTGACTACCAGTACAAAGGTTTTAGTGTTGACTGGTATTTTGGCTCAAGAGTATTCTATCTGTTTGGGGTCCATCTGTACCAACTGAGCAGGCATAAGCTCAGATTGTCTGCTGATTGAACAGTAATTTGGACCATTTCTGATCTGGTTGGATCATATGCTTTGTAATATTGGAGTGGTCACCAGAGAGATATTCTTGCATACCAATCAAGGCTAATTCATAGTTGCAGAACTGTCTGGAGTGCAATAAACAGCATTGTTTTGCTCTGATTCAATCCTGACTATTGATGGACTGGAGATGGTATTTTTGCCTTTGTCTGAAGTCCTACCTTGAAAACATTTCACACTTTGATCAAACAGCACATCCTTGGACATCAATGGCTTCTTTGCCTTCATATTGAAGCATCCTTTTGCCTTACTCTCACTGCAGTAGCTCAATAATATGTATTTGCAATTTTTGGCTCAAGCATTGATCAAATTCCAGACAGTATTTTTACATATGCTAAACAACCAAATATTATGAGGTGCTCTGCACATGCCCTATGAGATATTATTGAGATGATGCCATCAAAAGGCCATTACAAAGTCCCATGACTAAGAGGTACCGATCTCATCCGGACACTGTCCAGAGACTGTTGAAAAATAATTGCACCCCAGATTTCACAAAAAACTTAGTCAAATTTTTTCATCACAACAATATATAAGTGGATCCCTGCCAATTTGCGCACTTTCTGATCCCAGACACTCTATTGCCTCCTATGTTTGTATTCATTGATTGCCCATTGCCTCTTTTTCACACTCCTTACTTCCTGACTCAACCATCTCTCTTACTTTTCATCTGTACAAATTGATTTATTTCTGTTGAAACTTCAGTTGTACCTCAATTGCCAATTGTATTGACCTATACAAGTCCCAATACCCTACACTAGCATTGAGCCCAACCCCACACTCAACAAGTAACTCCATTAAAATCCACCACTCAATAAGTATTGCTGCTGTAATGCTCTGGTTCCACAACTTTGGTGGCAACCCAACAGCTTTGTGCCACTAATCATTCACTGGTTCCCACACATCCTGGCTCAGCTAGCACTGCAAGGTCTAGCACCTCATCTGCCAGTCTTTGCAACAAATCCTTGCAATATTCCAGTGCGTTTTCTTGAGCACTGCTCTTGAAGAGGTACTGCAACCTCTTGGTGTGCCTATTAATGTCCCAAAATTCCACTTAAGGCATTGTGATAGTCTTTCAAGCTCTTAAAATTGTAGCCTTGTCTGTCAGTGGGATCTCCACTGTGTCAACAATAGAGGATGTGGAGGCTGTGGTAGACAAACTGCCTTTTTCAGGAAACTCATCTACCTAACTGAAGTGTAGCTCAACTGGCTGCGCTTCCAACTCTTGTGAAAATAGCTGTTTTCTTGTTGGTAATTTTCTTGGCTATAATTGGATTCAGTCTGCTCTAGGCTGGCACCATTAATTGGTGAGTGCTGCAGTTTTTTTGCATGCCTCCCTGTCTCAGGCTTGGGTAGACATTCTTCCCTTTACCTTTTCCTTTATCACTGCCAGGTCTTTCACTGCTACTTTGTCTGGGTGCTCTTGTAAAGGACTACACTTTCTCCTGGATAAATTCTGCTCTGATGCATCTATTTTGGCCTGCTTGCCCCTTGCTGGCACTTTTCTGGCAACCTGATGTTACTTTTCCACTTGTTTTGAGCTCTCAACCATAGTTGTGATAGGCTCCTGTAAAAGCAGCTGGCTTTTATCACTGCCATGTCCTTCACTGCTACTTTGACTGGGTGCTTCATGAGTGGTATTACGCTTTTTCCTTGATAAATGTTGTGCTGGTGCATCTGTGTCTGCCTGCTTGTCCCTAACTGGCACTCTTCCCACTACCTGACGTCTCTTTGATGCTTGTCTGGAGCTTTCAGCCCTGCTTGTAATGGGCTCTTGAGGAAGCTGCTGGCTGTTAGCCATGGCATTCTTGTTCTGCCTTTAATAGTTTCTGCTATTCTTAAAAATACTTTCTTAGCATACCAATGCTGGCCAAAACTCTGTTTGCCTGTTTAAATCCAGAATAATGCTCATGGAACAAGTCAAGTGCATTCTGCTTGGCCTGGAGTTCCTGATGGTCCCATGGTATGCTGGCCTTAAGGTGATGGTGTGCTAGACATCTGACAGCCTCTTGAATATTAGCCCACTCTTCATTATTGCACTCAATAGTATGGTGGCGTATAAGTCCAAGGGAGAAATACATCCAACACTTCTCAAGTGTTTTGTGTGTTGGATGTTCACTGGGTGCAATAACCTCTAGCAAAAGCTGGCTAGGAATACTTGGGCTCTGTCTCTAACATAATGTGATGGAGAATAAAGCCACAAGCTTGTCAAGCAAAAACTACTGAGCCACAATCCCTAACTTAGTGGGTGTCTTAACAGAAGTATGTGCTGGGTTTAGCGTCCTTTGAGATGACAATGTACTAAAGCTTCCAAAGTCAAAACAACTGTAAAATCCACCAGCAGTTAAAAGAAGGTTTTAAGGGACACAGCACATCTAACCAATCTGGAATCATTACTTTGAAACATGTGTAACATAGAGATACCATATATGGTATAGAAATGGTAGGGATGGTGACACGGTTTGATCATGTATCACAGGCACTGGTGCAGGTGGTTGCCTAATATTGAACCACTTATAGCTAGTGATCTTACATAAAGTGAGGGATAACTTATGCAATAAGGTAAGCAGGTGTGATAGTCAGCCGGCTTATGGGAGAGTACTGATCAAGTAACACAAATGTGATAAAACTAAAATAAGTGTAGTAGAGAAACAGGGATGTAGAAAATATGGGAATGAGCACATCTGTCAGTGGGTGTCACTGTGACACCAATACAACAGCTTCACAGATCTTCAAGGTCTTTTGATTTTTAGGCTTTGGTATAATCACCACATTGTCTCCCTCCCACACTGTGATAGGTTTTTCTGTGGGCTATATCTTTGGGCACTGTTGTTGTGCTTCAAAGACTGTACAGTGTTTCTCTGCTGTTACACTGGGAAATAGTTCAATTATTTGCTGTGACATTGAGCTACTTGCGTTTCTTCTTTGCAGCAAAAATACTGCTTTCTCTACCAGCAATATTGATAGCTCTACACATATTATCCACTCATCCTGTTTCTGGACAATTTCCTGATTTCTCTAGGCCATTGCATCTATCCTATTAGCCACTGCACCTAATTACTTCACTAATGCATTGGTATGAGCTGACAACATACTTGCTGATATGGGTGGTGGTGATGTTATGACAGCCATTTGCTGGTCTTCAACTGAGGGTACTGCATTTGCTACATTCTCATCTGCCTGAGCATAATGGTCAGCTTGCGGCTCCACAGAGGTTCTCAATTGCTTACTTGACTGAGAGCCTGAGGGGTCTGCATTATTACCTTCAATGAGCACACTAGACTTGTTCCGTTGGATAGTGCCACATTGAGCCATGAGTGCCATTTGATGCCAAAGTGTGCCAGGGAGACTAAGTGTGCCTAAAATTGGCCACAGAGTGTGAAACATAGCTCTCCATCTTCATGCAAAGCAGCCCCTGTGTTTCACCCATTGTGTTGGAGAAAATCCATTTTTTGACCTTTTTATTTGGATCAGTGTTGTGCAGGATGTGTAAGAGGACAGAAGGACTGAAGACATGCACCTGGTACTCAATACACATGGCACTCTGAATCTGGCACTGTAAGTGCTTTGTATAGGTCTTACTTTAGGGCTAATATTTAAATATAGTGCCAGATAGTACCAGTGGACCAAAATAGTGCCATTTATTTTTGTGACATGATACAAGCTACAGGAGCTAGATTCAGAGTGCCATGTGTATTGAGTACCAGGTGCATGTCTTCAGTCCTTCTGTCCTCTTACACATCCTGCACAACACTGATCCAAAAAAAAAGGTCAAAAAATGGATTTTCTCCAACACAATGGGTGAAACACAGGGGCTGCTTTGCATGATGATGCAGAGCTAAATTTCACACTCTGGGGCCAAGTTTAGGTCTGCCATGCCTCTCTGGCACGCAATGGCACTATTTGGCACTCATGGCTCAATGTGGCACTATCCAACGGAACAAGTCTACTGTCCACAGGGCCTTTTTTGGATGAAACCCTGCTTGTTGCACTGATTGTCAAAGCAAGCTATTGTCCAACCATTCTTCTGTTGCTGTCAGTGGTGGGGTTTGGTTGGGAACCAGACAACCTTACTTTATTTTTTGCAGCATATATATGGAAGTGAGTAAAACCAAAGGGGAAATAGTGCTACATATACATGTATGTGGTACCACTACTTTACTTATAATGCTTACTATGGTGGGTCAGCATTGAATTCTACATACATGTAGGTGCAATGTCTCAAATACAAGACTATCTTAAGCTCACATGACTATTGACCAAAAAGTGGTATAAAAGTGTTACATTGTTGAAGGTCAAACTGTTTACCCCATGGACAAGACTACTTTGACTCAATGCTGTAAGAGAAGAGAAAAAAGAACATGTGGCTATTGTGGCAAATCTTGCAGCCATGAAGCAAGCAGACAGCATAGGAAGTATCACAAGGATCACGGCCAGTGTTTTGCCACCCAAGTCATATTTGACCATTCATTTGTCAATACCGCACCAACATTATCTTGCTGGATGGTTGATACTCCTATATTAACACCTGGCCATCTTTGTCACCTTACACAAACTGAGTCAGGTAAATCTGTGACAACTTTAGGCTCATATCAGCCTTCTGAATATGGCACACAGAGTGATAGCACTGACAAAGAAGGTTCACTGATGGATTTTGAGCCTATTGCCCCTTACAACAGTACCACATATGGGCCTGGTCAAATCCCTATATGCAATGAGACAACACATGTTGAAACAAATGCCAAGGACACTCTATGGAGCCAAGTGAGCCCTGTGATCCATCTACTGGTGAATGACGTAATGTTGTGGCTAGAGAAGTGGAACATTTCCATTAATATCAGTAATGGGGGCTTTGAGGATTTATTACTACTTCTTGCCAAAATCATACCAGGATGGAACACTATCATGTGGCTGGCAACATACAATCCAGAGACTGTCCTGATTCCAGCACATGTTAGCAGTGCATGGCATTCACAACCAAAAATGCTACCAGTGCAACCTGTCCAGATTGTCAGGAATTCACCACCATTGAGGTGAAACATTGTTCACACTCCAGATATATTCTGTTCATACCATGTCTGAGGAAACTGATGCCGTCCAACAAGTATTGCAAAGCTATACAGTACCGCACTCAGTATCAATTAGGTGCAAACATATCCAATACAATCAATGGCAAACATTACAAACAGCTAAGAAGCAAGGACTACTTTGAAGGTATGTATGACCATGCTTTTGCCTTAGTACTTGATGGATTCTTGTTAAACAAGCACTCTACCAGCAAATCCTGCTGGCCATTGATTCTCATCAATCTGAGTCTGCTGCCCATCTTATGGTATCAAAGCAATAATCTGACAGTAGTCTCACTGGTATCTGGGCCTAAATCACTGCCCAACCTGTATAGCTTCCTGTATCCATTGCTGGATACGTTTTGTATGCTTTCCAGTAGGATAGCAGTAAATGGCTGGCATGTAAAAGTGCATATTGTTAGAACCAGGGGATTTACTCCATAACTCACACACATTAATATTACCCAAACACCAACACTGAGAACATCATCTATCACAGAGAAAATGTACTGAAGTCAGCATGCAATTGCAGCAAGGTTAGCAAGCTTTAAGCCATTGGCCAGAATATGGGATCATTTGGAAGCTGGAGATACTTAAGATAGAGGGTATCTGTTGGAGCAAAAGCTTTCCACTGAGAGCAATGCATTTGCCTTTCAACAATATCCCTATACTGATGACCAAGTTGAACATGGGCATTTCAAGCTAAATGAGCCATCTGAGATACTGGAGGAATTTGGAAGAATTGGCAAGATATTACAGATTATCCACCACCCTAAGTACTTCTCAGGGGCTCCAATTAATATTCATATGCCTATGCAACAATACAAATGCACAGACTGGATGAACTAAATATGGGATTATTCATGTAGCATTCTGAAGCTATTCCTACCAAGAGTACATTGGAGGCATTGGGGTTCATATGTGGGCAATGTAGGAATATTTATTCATAAGCATATCACCAATGCTAACTTGATGCATCTATGGCTGTTGTGCAAGGAGTTTGTGACAGGATTTGAGCGGTAATACTACAAACATAAAGCTGAACATGTAGATCTCTGCTGCTACTGTATCCATTCTCTACTCCATCTTGCATGGTGTGTGGAGAATATTGGGCCTTGCTTTACCTTTTTGGAGTTTCCTATGGAGCAGATGTATGAGGAGATAGGAAGTCAAATCAAGTTGCAGGTACTGCAATAGCCCAATCTCATCAAGAATATTACCTTCAAGTCCATCATGGATGTGATGAGTTGGCACATGCAGGACAGCCAGAAAGAGTTGGAAAATACTGAGGACAATTGTGCACATGGAGACACCTATGCCTATGGCATTAAGAAGCTAAGCAGCCCCAATGCATGGGTAATCAGCTAAGTAATGCAAAGTTGGGTTGGGTGCAGCAAGAAACTGATTATTATGAGGAAAACTCTACCAAGGTATGCCAGACTTCTTGTGGTCACAAGCCAACTTCTACACCATTCAATATGCAACTCACACAAACAAAAGCCAGAGCACACCTATAAGGGGGACTAGAATATAGCAGGGAGAAGGAATATATTGGCTAAACTCCAAGAAGTTCTTGCGGATATTCAGGAGGTATTCATGGCAGAAGTGGCAATAACCAAGCATATGTTTACAAGATGTATATGATACCAGCAATACAAGGTATCTGGCAACTTTGCAAGTATCACACTAAAAAGCCCTAAAGTTGATGTAATAGAAGTATGTCAATTGTGGCAGGTGTACATGTTTGTAGAGTTTAGCAAGCAGGAGGCTATAGTTTTTTTGATTCAAACTATATGTGGAATACCCAAGGTAGTAGTGTGTAAGCAAATAAAGAGGGGTGATTCTGTTGTAAAAATTTGAATTTCCACCTAGATATTTACCTAACTTAGTCACTTAGATTATTACCTTCAAATCCTAGAGAATACTGACCAAATTCCTTGTTGGGATTTACTTGAGTATTTTCACCAAAATACCAGGTACCCAGAACATGAAAATTCTCAAAGTTGTCCAAACAGCCCCAAGCTTTGCACACATGTTCTTCGCACCTTCCTTAACCTATTCTATGTACCTGTAATGCCAAGACCTGGTAAAAGTATAAACACTACTTTTACATTCAATAAATCATTAAGTGAAAACCACATAATCTACTTGTCCTCCCAAATCACTTCCAATAACTCCAAGACTCTTACAACAGGTTAGGAGCCCCAAGCTGTCACTCTCTGCAATGTCTACTACTGCTATTACTGGAATTTTTCCCTCTGCTGAAAAGTTGGATGGATCTAACTACCAAGTGTGGAAGGTGAAGATGAAAGTGCTACTACAAGAAAGAGACCTTTGGGATATTGTCATGGGAGAAGGATGCCCTCCTAAAAACGTGGGAGAGGAAGCCTTAAAGTACCAGAAGAAAGAACAAAGTGCCTTTGACTGCATTTGCCTTGATGTTAAAGACAAATTGCTAATTCAATGCTCAAAAGCAAAAATAGAAAAGAGTGCCTGGAAGGCATTAGAAGACACCTACCAGTCATGTTCAGCTGCTAAAAAAATGTATCTGAGACAAAAATTCTGTACTATAAAGATGCTGCCAGGAAAAGAAATGAAAAATCTAATTTACAGAATTACCCTGCTGGTAGATGAGATGGAATCTGTGGGTGTACCAACTACTGATAAGGATGTGATATTTACCATCCTGGATAGCCTGACAGACAAGCTTCAGGGTCTTGTATCAGCCCTAGAGTCCAGAACTGAAGATTTGACCTTAAATTACGTATGTGGAAGGCTCCTGGATGAAGAATTAAGAAAATCTAGTGCCAATAAGAAGGAAGAAGAAAATGCTTTAATAAGCAGTGATAACCAGCAAGGGAGGTACCCAAGACCCTACAAAGGCAACAGCAACCTCTTTTGTAACTACTGCAAAAGGAAAGGACACACATCAGATGGGTGTCTCAAAAAGAAAGATAATCAGCAAAAGAAGCTTTAATATGGAAATGCTGCAACAACTGAAGATAGACTATTCACATCTGCACTAAATATGACCACAAACAAGGATTCTCAGATGTGGTATATTGACTCTGAAGCATCTCAACACTTTACACAACAAAAAGAACTTTTTACCCAATATCAAGAAATTCCAATTAAGAGGGTTTTCATGGGTGACAATAGAACACTTGATGCAGTGGGAGAAGGAGCTATCCAAGTAAACCGTAGAAGCAGTGAAGGAAGCCATACACTGACCTTTAAAGAAGTACCCTATGTACCAGAAATAGCCAAGAACCTACTCTCTGTAAGTAAGGCCACAGCAGAAGGACTCAGTTTCAGTTTTGACAATTCTGGATGCAGGACCACTGATCAAAATGGTGCCCATATTACTTTGGGCATTGGAGATTAGAATCTATACAAGTTGACTTATATTCCATCATATCTTGAAGCCAATATAAGTAACTTAAATGAAGAAACACCAATGCTTTGGCACAGGAGATTTGGACACATTGATTTTGATTATTTGCGTAAAATGATCAAAAATCAGCTAATTTCTGTAGTGAAAATTGATCCCCCAGCTAATTTGAAGCACTGTGAAGCCTGCATATATGGGAAACAAGCCAGACAACTGTTCAAGAGCTCAGGGTTAATCAGAACTAAGAAAAAACTATATCTAACTCACTCAGATCTGTGTGGACCTATGCAAAATTTATCCTTAGGCGGGATGAAGTATTTAATCACTGTTATTGATGAATATACAAGATACACATGGGTCTACTTCATGGAGAGAAAGGAAGAAGCTCTGTCTAAGCTCAGGGAGTTTAAAGCCATGGTGGAGAGAGAAACTGGTGAAAAAATCAAGAAAATACGCTCTGACAATGGTGGAGAATATACCTCAAACTCTTCATCCACTTCTGCAAAATTCATGGGATAAAGCAAGAGACTACTGTACCATACTCCCCACAGCAAAATGGAGTAGCAGAACAAGCTAACAGATCAATAATTGATATGGCAAGATCTATGATCCATGATCAAAAATTATCCTATGATTTTTGGGCAGAATCAGTTGCCACTGCTGTATACCTTAAAAATAGGAGTTATAACAGAATACTTTGTGATTCTACTCCATTTGAAGCATGGTTTGGATATAGACCAAGTGCAGAACATCTAAGAATATTTGGGTGTACAGCATATGCCAAAAAACTGGCCGGAAATCAGTCAAAATTTGAGCCAAAAAGTGTAAAATGCATTTTTTTGGGCTACTGCAATGAGAGTAAGGCATACAGACTCTACAATACCAAAGCAAAAGAGCTGATCAAGTCCAGGGATGTGTTGTTTGATGAAAATTCAAAATTTTCACAAAAAATGACATCAGATGATGACAAAAATTTGATCTCAAGTCTACCAATTGTCAGGATTGAATCAGAGCAAAACAATGATAATTTTTTCACTCCAGAGGACTCTACAACCGTGGTTCAGCCAGAATCAGTGCCCAGGAATATCCCAGAAGTGATCATTCCAGTATCAAATGCCCAGAGATCAAATCAGACAAGAAATAGCCCAAATTACTATATTAATGAGGGAACAAACTTAGCCTATGCCTATTAAGTCCATATTGATAAACCCCAGACTGTAAAAGAGGCCCTAAATAGCCCTCAGACAAAGTTTTGGAGATCTGCAATGACTGAGGAATATCAGGCCCTGATGGAAAATCAAACTTGGGACTTGGTCAAATTACCAATCAACCAAAAATCAATTGGATGCAGATGGGTCTTCAAGACAAAATACAAGGCTGATGGTACAATTGAAAGATACAAAGCAAGACTTGTAGCCAAAGGATACTCTCAAACAAAAGGACTTAACTACACTGAGACCTTTGCACCGGTAGCCAAGTTTAATTCTATCAGATTAATATTGGCTATTGCAGCCAAATATAAGTTCTTTATTCATCAAATGGATGTAAAAACTGCATTTTTGAATGGAGAACTTGATGAGGATGTGTATATGGACCAGCCTGATGGGTTTGTTGACCAAGATAACCCCCATTTGGTCTGCAAGCTTAAAAAGTCACTATATGGTCTCAAACAATCACCAAGAGCCTGGAATTGCAAGATAGATTCTTATTTGGAATCTTTGAGTTTCAAAAGGAGTAATGCTGACTATAGTATATACTATAAGCCAGATAGAGCAAATCCAGTTCTATTAGCTCTATATGTGGATGATCTTATTATAGCCGCTAATAACCTAGAAACATTGGAAGAGACTAAATCCAGCCTATCTAAGGAGTTCAAGATGTCTGATTTAGGAGAGCTTAGTTACTACCTAGGGATTAAGTTCTCCATAGACAGAAGTACCCAGACTATTACCCTAAGCCAATCCAAGTATATTCAAGATATACTAAAGAAGTACAAAATGGAAGACTGTAAACCGGCAGCTACCCCAATGGAGACAAACCTTAACTTGGTCAAAACTCAACCAAATCAAGAGAGCTTGGTGCCATTTGAAAGCCCTGACTTTCCTTATCAATCTATGGTTGGCAGTCTGATGTATATCATGCTTGGAACACGTCCAGATATCTCATATTCAGTGGGAGTTGTAAGCCAACATAATCAGAACTATGGATCTGATCATATTGCAGCAGTTAAGCGGATTTTTAGATACCTAAAAGGAACTGCTGATATCTGCTTAAGATACACTTATAAGAATTCAGAACAGGATCTTGTGGGATACTCTGATGCTGACTGGGGACAAAATTTGGAAGACAGAAGATCCACCACAGAATACACCTTTCTTTACTGTAAAGGAGCAATTTCATGGAATTTAAGAAAGCAACCAACCGTAGCTCTTTCTACTACAGAGGCAGAGTATATGGCAGCCTGTGAAGCTACAAAAGAAGCAATGTGGTTAAGAAAGCTCTTTGCAGATTTAGGCCTATGTCAAAAAACGCCTATTACTTTATTTCAAGATAATCAAGGATGTATACAATTAGGTAGAAATCCAACTTTTCATGCTAGAACCAAGCACATAGATATTAGACATCATTTCATACAAGAAGCTATAGAGAATAACTTAGCTTAGTTTACTGTCCTACAGATGAAATGATTGCAGACATATTTACCAAACTATTAGCTAGAGACAAGTTTGAATATCTTAGGTCAAAATTAGGACTAGTCAGTATGAACATTTAGCTGAGTAGGAGTGTTGTGAAAATTTGTATTTCCACCTAAATATTCACCTAACTTAGTCACTTAGATCATCACCTTCAAATCCTAGAGAATACTGACCAAATTCCTTGTCGGGATTTACTTAGAATATTTTCACCAAAATACCAGGTACCCAGAACATGAAAATTCTCAAAGTTGTCCAAACAGCCCCAAACTTTGCACACATGTTCTTGGGACCTTCCTTAACCTATTCTACGTGTTTGTAATGCCAAGACCAGGTAAAAGTATAAATACTACTGTTACATTCAATAAATTATTAAGTGAAAACCACATAATCTACTTGTTCTCCAAATCACTTCCAATATCTCCAAGACTCTTACAACAAGAAGAACATGAAGACAACATGGAATCTATTGTTAGATTTGTAATTACACCAAAATATACACCTAACTTGGTCACCCAGATCATTGACTATAAGTCACAGAGAAGCCTTACCAGATGGCTTGTAAGGATTTGCTTGGAATTTCTTCACCAAGATGTCAGGTACCTAAAAAATCAAAGGTCTCTAAGCTGTCCCAACAGCCCCAGAATTTCCAAGCATGATCATGGCAAAATAACATGTGCACAAAGTCTGGGGTTGCTTATCTTGATGCAAGCTCTGTATATCTTGTTAAGGGATTTGGTTAGAATTCTCTAAGGATTGTAGGTGGCAATTCAAATGGGTATGTTTGGGCAATTCTCAGGTGCAATGATAAAGTAAAATGTTTCAAGTGCTTTGGAGGTACATGAAGTGATCAGGAAAACAAATAACTTATGTGGGTTTCACTTAATGATACAAGAGTTGTAAATGTGGTATTTATACTTTGGCATGATCTTGGCAAAGCAAATGTGGAGAACAGGCTTGCAAAGGTCCCAATCACATGTAAGCAAAGTTTAGGGCTGCTTAGGCAACTTCGAGTGATCTCATGTTGTGGTTACCTGATGTTTTAGCAAGATATTCCAAGTGAATTCCAACAAGGAATCTGGTCAGAACTCTTGCAGATTTGTAGGTAAAGGTATAGATGACTAAGTCAGGTGAACACTCAGGAGCAACTACAAATATTAACAACACTCCCACTTAACTAAATGCCAGTGCTAACAAGTCCTAATTTTGATCTGGACATGCAAACATGCCACCAGTTAATGGCTTGGTAAGTATGTTTGCAATCATCTCATCTGTAGGACAGTGAGCTAAACTAACAAGTCTATTTTCTATAGCTTTACACATGTATGATGTCTAATATCTATGTGCTCAGCTTAGCCATGGAAAGGTGGATTTCTACCTATTTTATGCATCCATGATTATCTTGAAACAAAGTGGTAAGGGCTTTGTGATATAAGCCTAAGTCTTTAAGCAGTTTTACTGGCCTTATTGCTACTTTTGTACCCTCATAGACTGCCATATACTCTGCCAATATGATGGAAAGTGCTATAGTTGGTTGCTTTCTTGACTTCCATGAGATTGCTTCTTTGCAGTATAAAAATGTGTATCTTGTGGCAGGTCTTTTGTCTTCAAAATTTTGATCCTAATCAGCATCAGAGCTTCCCAAGAGATCCTGCTCTGAGCCCTTAAATGAGAACCTTGAGCAGATGTCAGCAGTACCTTTCAAGTATCTAAAAATATGCTCAACTACTGCAATATGATCAAATCCATTGTTCTGGCTAGATTAGCTGACAACTCCTACTGAATATGAGATATCTGGATGTTTTCCTAGTGAAGTATACATCAAACTCCCAGCCATATGCTGGTAAGGGAGCCGGGGCCTCAAAATGGCACCAAGTTCTCTTTATTTGGTTGCATTTGACCAACAGGATGTTTGTCACTATAGAACCTAGCTGCTGGTTGAAAGTGTACCACTTGGAGAATCCTGGGTATACATTGAATATACTTAGACTGACTTGAGGTACCCTATGAAAAGTTATGAGATGATCCCATCAAAAGGCTATCACAAAGCTAAAGTCCTGTGACTAAGAGGTACTGATCCTGTCAGGACACTGTCTAGAGACCATTGAAGAATAATTGCACCCCAGATTTCACAAAAAACTTGGTCAAAATTTTTCATCACAACAATGCATTAGTGGCTTTTGATTGGTTCCCTGCCAGTTTGCTCACTTTCTAATCCTGGACACTCTATTGCCTCCTACATTTGTGTGCATTGATTGGCTATTGCCTCTTTTTCACACTCCTTACTTCCTGACTTAACCATTTCTCTAACTTTTCATCCATACAAATTGATTTATTTCTGTTGAAACTTCAGTTGTACCTCAATTGCCAATTGTATCGACCTATACAAGTCCCTATACCCTACACTAACATTAAGCCCAACCCAACACTCAATAAGTAACTCCATTAAAATCCACCACTCAATAAGTATTTCTGCTGTAATGCTCTGCTTCCATGACTTTAGTGGGAACCCAATGGCTTTGTGCCACTGCTCATTCACTGGTTCCCACATGTCCTGGTCTTCAGCTGGCACAGCAGGTTCTAGCACCTCATCTGCCAGTCTTTGCAATGAATCCTTGCAATATTCCAGTGTGTTTTCTTGAGCACTGCTCATGAAGAAGTGCTGCAACCTCTTGGTGTGCCTATTAATGTTCCAAAATTCCACTTAAGGCATTGTGATAGTCTTTCAAGCTCTTGATGTTGTAGCTTTGGCAGTCAGTGGGATCTCCACTGTGTCAGCAATGGAGGATGTGGAGGCTGAGGTAGACAAATTGCCTTTTTCAGTAAACTCATCTACCTTGCTGGAGTGTAGCTCAACTGTCTGTGCTTCCAACTCTTGTGAAAACAGCTGCTTTCTTGTTGGTAATTTCTTAGTTATAATGTGATTCAGTCTGCTCCAGGCTTGCGGCATTGATTGGTGAGAGCTACAGTTTTTGTTCCATGCCTCCCTGTCTCAGGCTTGGGTAGGCATTTTTCCCTTTACCTTTTCCTTTATTGCTGCAAGGTCTTTCACTGCTACTTTGTCTGAGTGCTTCTTGTAAAGATTGCATTCTTTCCTTGATGAATTCTGCTCTGACACATTTGTTTTGGCCTGCTTGTCCCTTTCTGGCACTCTCCTGACAGCCTGAGGTTTCTTTTCTGCTTGTTTTGAGCTCTCAGCTGGAGTTGTGACAGGCTCCTGTAAAAGCCACTGATTTTTATCACTGCCAGGTCCTTCACTGCTACTTTCACTGAGTGCTTCTTGAGTGGTGCTACACTTTGTCCTTGATAAATGTTGTCCTGGTGCATCTGTGTCCGCCTGCTTGTCCCTAATTGGCACTCTTCCAGCTACCTGATGTCTCTTTGATGCTTGTCTGGAGCTTTCAGCCCTGCTTGTAACAGGCTCTTGAGGAAGCCACTGGCTTTTAGCCATGGCAACCTTATTCTTCTGCCTTTGACAGCTTCTGCTACTCTTCAGATACTTTCTTAGCAAACCAATGCTGGCCAAACTCTGTTTGCCTGTTTAAATCCAAGCCAAGTGATCACTAATCATGGTGCTCCAGAAGGTTCTAGAGATCAATAGAAATCTTAATGACATCAGAGTGAGCTAAGAGAATTCTAAGTAGGTATGGGCACAGCACATCCAACCAATCAGGAATCAGTACTTTGAAACCTGCATAACATAGGGATACCATATATGGTATAGAAATGGTAGGGATGGTGACACAGTTTGATCATGTGTCACAGGTATTGGCATGGGTACTTGCCTAATGTCAAAGCACTTACAGCTAGTAATCTTACATAAAGTAAGGGATAACTTATGCAATAAGGTAAGCTGATGTGATAGTCAGCCGGCTAATGGGATAGTACTGATCAAGTAAGACAAATGTGATAAAACTAAAATAAGTGTAGTAGAGAAACAGGGAGGTGGAAAATATGGGAATGAGCACATCTGTTAGTGGGTGTCTCTTTGACACCACTAAAATGGCTTTGCAGATTTCAAGGTCTTTTGATTTTTAGGCTTTGGTATAACCACCACATTGTCTCCCTCCATGCTGTGATAGGTTTTTCTGTGGGCTACATCTTTGGGCACTGTTGTTGTGCATCAAAGACTGTACAGTGTTCCTCTGCTGTTACATTGGGAAATGGCTCAATTCTTGGCTGTGACATTGAGCTACTTGGGTTCCTTCTTTGCAGCAAAGATACTGCTTTCTCTACCAGCAATATTCATGGCTCTACACATATTATCTGCTCATTCTGTTTCTGGACTATTCCCTTATTTCTCTGGGCCATTGCATCTATCCTATCAGCCACTGCACCTAATTGGTTCACTAATGCTTTGTTATGAGCAGACAACATACTTGCTAACATGGGTGGTGGTGCTGTTATGACAGCCACTTGCTGGTCTTCAACTGAGGGTACTGCATTTGCTACATTCTCATCTGCCTGAGCATAATGGTCAGCTTGTGGCTCTGCAGAGGTTCTCAGTTGCCTACTTGACTGAGAGCCTGAGGAGTCCGCATTATTACCTTCAATGGGCACACTGTCCACAGGGCCTTTTTGGATGTAGCCCTGCTTGTTGCACTGAATGTCAAAGCAAGCTGTTGTCCAAGCATTTGTCTGTTGCCATCAGTGGTGGGGTTTGGTTAGGAACCAGACAACTTTGCTTTATTTTTTGGCAGCATATATAAGGAAGTGAGTCAAACCAAGGGGGAAATAGTGTTACATATTTGTGTGTATGCAGTGCCACAACTTTATTTATAATGCTTATTTTGGTGGGTCATCATTGAATCTTACATTAATATAGGTGCAATGTCTCAAATACAAGACTGTCTTAAGTTCACATGAGTATTGACCAAAAAGTGATATAATAGCGTTACATTGTTGAAGGTCAAACTGTTTGCCCCATAGACAAGACTACTTTGACTCAACACTGTAAGAGAAGAGAAAAAAGACCATGTAGCTATTGTGGCAAGCCTCTCAGCCATGAAGCAAACATACAGCATAGGAAGTATTACAAGGATCAAGACCAGTGTTTTGCCACCCAAGTCATTTTTGACTATTCATTGGTCAATACCATACCAACAATATCTTGCCAGTCAGTTGATAATTCTATATTGGCACCTGGCCATCTTTGTCACCTTACACAAACTGTGTCAGGTGAGTTTGTGGAACCTTTAGGCTCACATCAGCATTCTGAATATGGCAGGCAGAGTGATAGCTCTGACAAAGAATGCTCACTGATGGATTTTCAGCCTATCTCCCCTTACAACAGTACCACATATGAGCCCAGTAAAATCCCTATATGCAATTAGACAACACCTGTTGAAACAAATGCCAAGGATACTTTATAGAGCCAAGTGAGCCCAGCAATCCATCTACTGATGAATGATGTAATGTTGTGGCTAGAGAAGTGGCGTGTTTCCACTAATATCAGTAATGGAGGCTTTGAGGATTTATTACTACTTCTTGCCAAAATCATACTGGGATGCAACTTACCATATACATGGTACAAGCGGACAACCACCATGTGGCTGGCAACATATGATCCAGAGACTGTCCTGATTCCAGCATGTGTCAACAGTTACATGGCATTCACATCCAAAAATGCTATCAATTAACCTGTCCAAATTGTCAGGAATTTACCACCATTGAGGTAAAACACTGTTCACACTCCAGATATATTCCGGTCATACCCTGTCTGAGGAAGCTGATGCAGTCCAACAAATATTGCTAAGATATAGAGTACCACACTCAGTATCAATCAAGCGCAAACATATCCAATATAATCAATGGCAAACATTGCAAACAGCTAAGAAGCAAGGGCTACTTTGAAGGTATGTATTACTATGCCATTGCCTTGGCACTTGATGGACTCTCATTAAACAAGTACTCTACCAGCAAACCCTGCCAGCCACTGATTCTCATCAATCTGAGTCTGCTGCCCATCTTACAGTATCAAAGCAATAATCTGATGGTAGTCTCACTGGTATCTGGGCCTAAGTCACCATCCAACCTGGATAACAACCTATATCCATTGCTGGATGAGTTTTGTATGCTTTCCAGTGGGATAACAGTAAATGACTGGCATGTAAAAGCCCATATTATTAGACTTGTTCTGTTGGATAGTGCCACATAGTGCCAGCCAGTTTATAGTGCCGGATTGATCTGGCACTCTACGGCACCATCTGGCACTATAATTTCTACCATGATGCCAGTGGTATGATACAGTTACTGGTAATTTTACTCAATCTTACTTATGTTGCTCAGAATAGTGCTTTCCTTGCTTTATTTACTCTTCATAATGCTCCAGACACATTTCTCTCAGTGGATATCTTCTTGTATGAACATACTGTGCATTGATAAGTATCTTAACTATTTTACCTATTCTGCTGTTTTCTCCTATATATGACTTTCCTCTGTATTTACCTGCCAATATGCTGAATCTCTTCAAATATCCAGATGTGTGCTCTACCCTTACTCTGAAATGATTAAATATCTCATTGTAGAGCTTCTGCTTCCTGCTAAGCACACCATTCCTTGGCTTCCTATAAGCTGTAATACATCCTAATCTCTGACAATCCTCTCCTATATAGGCCAAGTCTGCCATACATTTCTCCCCTCTACTGAATTCAGGATGATTCTCTACCCAGAGAGCTTTGTCATGCCTACTTCCAGCAAATGGCCCACTAAACCAGATGATGTTACCCTCAATGTCAGACAGTGCTTGAAACTTCACACAGTGTGCCTTGTACTTGCCAGAATAAAAGTGCCTCTGCCCTCTAGAAGGTCTGTTAATCCTCACTGGGAAGGTATCCAAAATACTCCTGATATGGAACCTGTTGCTGAACACTCTGGGATATGGAAGTCTATTGGAGCTTCTGAACCTAGTATTCCAAGCTTGCTCTAAGTCATTCATACCCTCTGCAAGGTGGTTCTCCATTGCTGTCAGCTGGGAATGAAAGCTTCTAGGACTTTTGTTGCCATGGATGGTGGGATGAAACCTTGTAGGGCAATAGTTCTTGTAATAGCAGAGAAGCTTAACAAGGGATCTCCTTGAGTAGATTGGGGTTGATGGTCCACAGTACTTGGAATAGATCTCCTCCAGTGTGTCAAAAGGAAATCCAGTGGTAGTGATGGGATTGATGAGAAAAGACCATTCAGATGAGTAAGTCATATTAAAATTGATGGATGATCGTATGGTGGCGGTTTGAATTGATTCGGCGCGATCTGCGTTATTTATCTGATTTTTAACACATTATGGTTAAATCTCCATCAATTGCCATGTATCCCATTATTATGTCGCAAAAATCATCCGCAAACAATGCCTTGGTACTTTTATTGATGCTTTAATCATAGGTCTATAATCAAATAGGAAATCTGCAATTGATGTAATCTGATCCGTGTCAACGCGATCCGAGATGCATCATGCATAATATATGGAAAATTCAACAATCACTTTAGTTTTCATATATATTTCATATAAGACCAGGTTGATGCCAATATACTGCTGTATAAGTATCCAAATCCGTTGCTATGGTCCCCATACCAAGCCTCAACTCATCTTTAGTACAACCCAGACAAAACCCATCCCCCAGCTCACAAGTGCGGTCCAGACCGGAAAAGTTGATGTTGGCTCCGTTCAAGTTCTCGCCAAATGATTTTAGTATGGCCCAAGTGTCTATGATGAGCCTTCATACAGATATTTGGGCACTACTGATTAATCTAGCAGAACTAGATACCTCAGAGAGTCGACAAAGATGGAAGAATTTGAGTAGAAAGCTGTGGCATGAGTTCTACATCAAGATGCCAGCCGATGTATGTAAAAAGATATATAACAAGACAAGTATTGAAATCAAGAATGAGCTGAGAGTGAGGGGATTTGACGAGGAAGCCGTGCAGGAACAATTTCGCGTGCAATTTGCACAGTACGGGCCGGACGTGTCCGTTTGTGCCTCAACTTTGGGAAACAAAGAGATTTTGAATGAGTTTTTGCCTCAAATGACTAATGTACTACGTGATATATTAGTAGAGCTAAGTGGCTTCCAAGAGCAATATACACAGCACTCATCCAGGCAACAGCTCCAAAGTATCAGACAGAGGGTAAGTGAATACCTTGAGGAATCAGATGGTGAGCTTCAGGAGGAAGAATACAGACCGCAAGCAACATCGTCCAGATCGCGCCAGCACACCTTGCTGGATTCCCTACCATCTCTTGCAACCACAGCGCGCCGGCGCACGTCAGTCCAGACTACGCCAACACCCTTTACCAGGACGCCCCGCGTTGAGTCACGCACATTGAGTCAACGTGTGTTGGGTCAACGCGCGCGCTTCAGAGCAAAACTACCAGAACTTGCCAAACTGCTCATTTAGACACAAGTCCATTGGAGCGGACCAAGTCGCGTCAACATGCGGCATCACATTGAACTCAGCCAAGGGCCATCTCAACGTGTCAAGGCGCGCCTGCACGTGCCGTTTTGCCTGACCATCAGCAAGTTACTTCTGGTGAACTGACTGATGATGACCAACATGAAGTGACTCAACCACCGGAGCCCTTGGCAAGTAAAAGAACGCGTCAGCGCGTGGCACTACAGGCCGGTTCAGTTGGTTCAGTTGGTTCAGTCAGAGCGATTCAGCGCGGCCAAGCTGCAGCATTGCACTCATCAACTAGGAGGCAAAATACTGACTACAAATACACAAGTAGCCAAGATGATAGTCAGCCAGGAAGTAGTATAGGTGTGCAAAGTGAGTCACTACCAAATGCTTCAGTAGTAATCCCTGTGAGAAAAAAACCCAGGAGAAGATGATGCAATCGCTTTGAATCGCTCACATTCGTAATGATCCTGACAACCCTTTTTTTTTTGCGATCCAAATCAAGCCATCGCAAATCAGTGATCATCAAATTTTTGATATAAGTAATATCAAGGTTGTCTCACATTTGAGACAGAACCCCTATAAATAAACACCCTGCATATATATACGTCATCTGTAATACCAGTGCAGCTATTGGATCTGTTTTGCACCTACACAATTGCTTGCGTGCTAGCTATGACACCTTGCCCAATCACTAGGATCAGGGATTTACTTGCTCAATGGGCAAAATGGGATATTTGATGGCAAATCAGGTAGCTTTTTCAGTAGTCAATGAGCCAATTGGGGTCTGCCAGCTTCAGGATACTTTTGGACCAATTAACCACTGAGATACCGTCCAATTGGAGTGAGGGTAACCAAAATGGTAAGTATCAGTATAGTTTATAGTGTGATACACATTTATTTCCATTTACATTAAAGAAACATATCCAAATACCAGATTTTACCTGCCATTATAGCGGTATCCGATTGCGCACGTGATGCAAGCATTACAAGTTGGCGTGATCTTCCGCGCCAACCTCATCGTGTCAGATTGTGCCATAGTGTGCAAGATTGTCCCGCATAGTGCAAAATCGTCCAAGAACAATCCTGCCTTCTGGTAGCTATAATATTGCGCCCAATCATTCTTTGCAACCGCGGATTGCGCTGCGCGCCCTGGCACGGTACGGTGGAACAAGTCTATTAACTGCAGTGGAGATACCCCAGCCATCAGCAAGATAGCAGGTTTTTCCAGGCACAATGGATGGTATTGCTGTCAAATGTGTGAAAACCAGGGGATTTACTCCATAACTCACACACATTAATATTACCCAAACACCAGCACTGAGAATATCATCTATCACAGAGAGAATGTAGAGAAGTCAGCATGCAATTGCAGCAAAGTTGGCAAGCTATAAGCCATTGGTCAGAATATGAATTCAATTGGAAACTGGAGACACTTAAGATAGAGGGTATCTGTTGGAGCAAAAGCTTTCCACTGGGAGCAATGCATTTGCTTTCAGCCATATCCCTATACTGATGACCAAGTAGCACATGGGGCATTTCAAGCTAAATGAACTCTTTGAGGTACTGGAGAAATCTGAGAGAATGGGCAAGATATTACAGAGTGTCCGCTACCCTAAGTACTTCTCATGGGCTCCAATAAATATGCATATGCTTATGCCACAGTACAAATGCACAAACTGCATGAATTAGATATGTATTTATTCAGTGGCATTCTGAAGCCATTCCTACCAAGAGTACATTGGAAGCATTGGGGGTCATAAGTGGACATTGTTGGAATATCTATCCAGAAGCATATCACTAATACCAACTTGATGTATCTACAGCTGTTGTGCAAGGAGTTTGTGGCAGAATTTGAGCGGCTATACTACAAACATAAAGATGAGCATGTAGATCTCTGCTGCTACTGTACCCATACTCTACGCCATCTTGCATGGTGTGTGGAGAATATGAAGCCTTGCTGCACCTTGTGGGAGTTTCCTATGGAGTAGATGTGTGGGGAGATAGGAAGACAAGTCAAGTTGCAGGCACTACCCTATCCCAGTCTCATCAAGAATATTACCTTCAAGTTCATCATGGATGTGATGAGTGGGCACATGCAGGACAGCCAGGAAGAGTTGGAAAATTTCAGGACAAATGTGCACATGGAGACACCTATGCCTATAGCATTAAGAAGCTAAGCAGCCCCAATGTGTGGGTAATCAGTTAAGTAATGCAAAGTTGGGTTGGGTGCAACAAGCAACTAATCATTATTAGGAAACTCTACCAAGGTATGCCAGACTTCCCATGGTCACAAGCCAACTTCTACACCATTCAGTGCGGAGTTCACACAAACAAATGCCAGAGCACACCTATAAGGGGGACTAGAATACAGCAGGGAGAAGGAGTATATTGGCTAAATACCAAGAAGTTCCTTGCAGATATTCAGGAGGTATTCATGGCAGAAGTGGCAACAACCAAGCATATCTTTGCAAGATGTATTTGCTACCAGCAGTACAAGGTATATGGCAACTTTGCAAGTATCATACTAAAAAGCCCTAAAGTTGAGGAATAGAAGTATATCAATTGTGGCAGGTATGCACATTTGTAGAGTTTAGTAAGCAGGATGCCATAGTATTTTTAGATTCAAAAAATATGTGGAATACCCAGGGTAGTAGTGGGTAAGCAAATAAAGAGGAGGTGATTCTACAGTGGAATATATGAAATGTACAAGGGGAGGTACAAAAAGGAATTACCATTTGGTAAATTGGTACAATAGCATTATGCAGAACCAGCTGTGGACCATCATACTGCCAATGTAATGCCATTGGAGTCATGCTGTGAGGCCATCAAAATACCATCAAGTTTCTTGCCATATAAGGCAATTGGATGTCCTGGCCAGTTGGATCCACTTAAAATAGTTGTAGAGTGCTAAAAGACTGCAACATTAACATGGAATTATTGTCACAGCACCAATAAAATCTGTCATGTTTTATCCCTTTATTTGGTTGCAAAATTTGCAAAACACCTTTGTGATCATGTTATAATGTTGTTAAGAGGGTCACTAATTCCAAGCTGCTGGTACTATGACAGTCTCTAAACAGGATCTTGATGGCTGATCTGGGTTAGATCCACCCATGGGACCAAATTATTTTTCATAGCGTTGAATTATAGTCATACCATACCTTTGATGAAGTAGAATTGCAAAGTATTGTGCCATAGCAACTATCTTTATGATATATAGCCCCCTGTGTAAAATAATTGCAATAATCCTGTCAAAAGGCCATCACAAGTTTTGAATGCCAGAACTAGGAGATATCAATGTCTTGAGGACACCATGCAAAGAAAGTTAAAAAAATTTCACCCCCAACATCACAAAAAGCTTGGTCAGAGTTTGTCCTACAACAACACAAAAGTGGCTTTTGATTGGTTCTATATAAATTCTTGCACTCTCTGATCCCAATGCTCTTTCTTTTGATGCATACAGTTTAGTTAATTATCTCCAAGACTCTTACAACAGAATATTGCAAGGACTTACTGCAGTGACTGGTTGATGAGTTGCTAGACCTGGCAGTGTGGCTGAATACCAGGATATGTGGGAACCAGTGAATGAACAATGACATAAAGCCATGGGGTTCCTGTCAGAGTCATGGAAACAGGGTGTTACAGCAGAGATACTTAATGAGTGGTGGATTTTAATGGAGTTACTTGTTGAGTGTGGGGTTGGGCTTAGTGTTAGTGTAAGGTATCAGGACTTGTATAGGTAAGTACAGTTGAAAATTGAGTCACATCTGAGGATTGAAAGGTTGTCTTCATGTTCTTCTTGTTGTAAGAGTCTTGGAGATATTGGAAGTGATTGAGAGAACAAGTAGAACAAGTAGATTATGTGGTTTTCACTTAATAGTTTATTGAATGTAAAAGTAATATCTATATTTTTACTTGTTCTTGGCATAAAAACACATAGAATAGACTAAGGAAGGTCCCAATAACATGTGTGCAAAGTTTGGGGCAGTTATGAATAGACACAAGGCAGGAGGAAAAGCTAGACACGGTAGGAAAGGACTTAGGTGTGGACCATCAAGGCAATGCAGGATTCAAGGCAAGGCTGTTCACTCAAGACCTGTGTTTATCAGACTGAGGAATACTTAAGGGGGGATAGGACTATATATACTTTTTGGCTATACTGATGCCAGGAGATATTAGCTAATACTAATGGGGTTGTGAGGTGAGGCACAGCAGCAGTGCTGGTGATAATAATACTGAAGGCAAGGCACTGAGACAAGATGGGGGAAATGGATTGGGTCACCTGATCATGTGATTAAGTCATGTGACCTGGTATTTCCATATATGGTACTGGACTATGAAAAACACAATAGGAGGCTTCCATGGAATGTTCCATTGTGTAACAATGATTTGGAATGGTCAGGAACTTTCTGGAAGGTGGTAGAAGGCTCCAGAAGGAATCTCTTAGAAATTGAGCTAGGAAGCTGAAACTTGACATGGGTGATTGTGGTTGTCATGTGATCATGACAGGGGCTGTTTTAACAGCTTTAAGGCTTCTCATGTTCTGGGTACCTAATATTTTGGTGATAATATTCTTGGTAAATCCCAACAAGCATTTTGGTCAGTATTCTCTAGGATTTGGAGGTAATGATTTAAGTGATTAAGCTAAGTGAATACTTGAGTGGAATTATATGTTTTTACAACATATACAAGCGTGTTTTCTTGAGCACTGCTCTTGAAGAAGTGCTGCAACAATTTGATGTGCCTAGTGTAGTTCTTAAGTTCCAGTGTAGGCATTATCATATCATCCAAGTTATTGATGTTGTTGCTTTATCTGTCAGTGGGATATCCCCTCTTTCCACAATGGAGGGGGTGGAGGCATGGTAGACAAGTTACCTTTCTCTGCAAGCTCATCTTCCTCATTGGAGTGTAGCTCAATAGGTTGTGCTTCCAACTCATAAGAAAGCAGCTGTTGTCTTGTAGGTATTATTTGGGGCTATCATGTGATACAGCCTGTTCTGGGCTGACAGTGTCAGTTGGTGATAGCAGCAGCTTTTTTCTTGTACTTTGCTGTCTCTGGCTTGGGTAGACTTGTTCCCCTTTACCTTTACATTTCTCACTGCCTTGTCTTTCACTAGTACTTTGACAGAGTGCTTCTTGTATTGAGCCATATCTTCTACTTCACAAAGTCTGCACCAGTGCATCTGTTTCTACCTGCCTGTCCCTGATCAACACCCTTCATGCTACCTGACATTTCTTAACTGCTTGTCTTGAGCTTTCAGCCCTTCTGATGACAGAATCCTGAGAAAGCCACTGGTTTTTATCACTGCAGGTTCTTCACTACCACTTTAACTGAGTGCTCTTTATATAGAACCAAGTCTTATCCTTGATAAATTTTGCACCAATGCATCTATTTCCGCCTGCTTTTCCCTTACCATTGCCCTGCCAGCTACCGGATGCTTCTTTATTGATTGTTTAGAGTTTGTAGCCCTGCTTGTGACAGGTTATCTGGAAGGCACTGGTTTTTGGCTGTGGCACCCTTGTTTTCTGCCCTTGATAGATTTTTCTATTTGTGAGATATTTTCTTAGCATACCAATGCGGGCCCAAATCTGTTAGCTTGTTTAACTCCAGGATAATGCTCAAAGAACCAACCAAGCACAGTCTGCTTTGCCTTGAGCTCCTGGTGGTCCCATGGTATACTGGCCTTAAGGTGATAGGATACTAGACTGCTGATGGCCTCTTGAATATTAGCCCACTCCTTAGCACTGCTCTCAATGGCTTCACAGATCTTCCAAGTCTTTTGATTTTTAGTCTTTGATATAAATATCATAGTCTCTCCCTCCCAGGCTGTAATACATTTTTCTCTGAGCTTTAATTAAGGGCACTGTTGCCGTACTTCAGAGACTGTAAGGTGTTACTCTGCTGTCACATTGGGAAATGGCTCAATTGTGGTCTATGATGTTGAGTTACTTAAGTCCTGGGATAACAATTGCTCTAAACATATTATGAGAGCAACTTGTCTCTGGACTCTTCCCTGATTTCTCTAACCCATTGCAACTATCCTATTAGCCACTGCACCTGATTACCTCATTAGTGCTTTAGCATCAGCTAACAATATACTGGCTGCCCTACAAGAAATAATTTGGTCACACAGGTAGATCCAATCTGGATCAGCAATCCAGATCTGTGGTAATGGAAAGTATTCCATTACTACAATATCTTAAAACCAATATTGCACTCATTTCTTCTTTTTGCTTTTTGCTATCATAAAACACAGGTGAAAGATCACAAATTCACCACTTTGAAGGACAAATATTCCAGACCATGACAAGCAATCCACCCAAGAATATTATTTCACACAGAGCGCACAGTAGCCAACACATGTTTCAAATCACAGCTCATTTGAAGCAGTGCTTAAGGAGTTATGACAAAAAGAGTCCAATTATTATATGTACTGGGCCACTATTGCTAGGATTACTATGGTGACTTTGATTGCATGTAACTTACGCACTATCCAATCAAGTCACGTGAGACTCTCACAAGTGCTGCACCTATATCTAATCTGTGCCACTGCAAAATTTTAGCTCTGTATAAGTGTATTGCTTGTGCAATTGCCCAAAAACTTTGATCCTTCAGAAATTTCATATATATGACTTCCCCAGCTGAAAAATAAAGGAGAGCCTCTCTTTCCAGAATCTTCACACTACAATTACAAGTTTAAAGGCTACAAGACTTCCCCTGCATCACTTGCACTGTTGAGTATTTGGACTTTGATTGCTACTACATCAGTAAAGAGACTGCAAAGCTCATAAGAATCCAATGTAATTTCTACACAAAACTACTGCCTTTCTGTTGGAAACGTCCCCTCTAAGAAGCCCCTATACTCTAAAGACACCCCTTTAGAGACCCCTTTAAAAAACCGCTTTACTCTAAAGAAGCCACTTTTGGCACCCCATTAGTTTAAAGTCCACTTTAGAGACCACTACAAGAAGCCCCTTTACTCTAAAGACACCCCTTTAGACACCCCTTTAGGTCTAAAGACCCCTTTAGAGACTTCTACAACACACCGCTTTAGGTTAAAGGGGAGCTCAGAACTTCCATACTGGGAAATATTCTCTTGGAAATGAAAGTGACTTCCAAATAGGGAAAAGTTACTATCAAAGTAAATAAGCCCATTAGTCAACAGAAGGTCAGAATACTGCTGTAGAAGTGAGAAACACTGCCTATAGTATACTTTGAGCCTAAGATTGAGGATATTAGTGAAAGTTACATCTTCTATTGGTGTATCAAACTCCCAATAAATTATTTCAGTATTAGCATACTGAAAGTTGTTGTATATTGTTGATTAGCCTCTACATTGTAGAACAAGCCCCAAACTAATCATAATACAACACAACAGAACCCATCAGGAGACCACTATAATACCAGCAGCTTGGAGTTAATGATCATCTATAAATTCTTAAGATGGGATCACAATGGTGTTTGGCTAATTTTACAGTAAAATAAAGTTAAAAAACATAACAGTGTTTGTATGGTATTTTACCAAGGGTGGCATGGCATTGTTGCAGTCCTAGTGTGTTCTACACCTATTTGAGTGGATCTCACTGGCCAGTACATCCAATTGACCTATGTGGCAAAAAACTTAATAGTGTTTTGACAGCCTCATTGCAGGCCTCTGATGGTATTATTACAGCAGTATGACAGCCTACAGCTAGCTCTGTATAATGCTACTGTACCAATTTACCAAATGGTATGTCCTTTTTCTACCTCCCCTTGTGCAATGTATGTATTCCACTGTAGAATCACCCCTCTTTATTTACTTACCCACTACTACCTTGGGTATTCCACATATTGATTGAATCTAAAAACACTATGGCCTCCTGCTTACTAAACTCTACAAATGTGCACACCTGCTGCAATTGACATACTTCTATTGCCTCATTTTTGTAGCTTTTTGGTGTGATACTTTCAAAGTTGCAATCTACCTTGTATTGCTGGTAACAAATACATCATTTAAACATATGACTAGTTCCCATCACTTCTTCCGTGAATACCTCCTGAATATCGGCAAAGAACTCTATGGTGTTTAGCCATTATATTCCTTCTCCCTGTTAGATTCTGGTCTCCCTTGTAGGTGTATTCTGGCTCTTGTTTGGTGAATTCTGTGTTGAATGAAGCAGAAACTTACTTGTGACCAAGAGAGATCCAACATACCTTAGTAGAGCATTCCTAATAAAAATTGGTTGCCTGTTGCATCTAATCCAACTTTGCATTATTAACTAATTACCCATGCATTGTGGCTGCTTAGCTTCTTAATGCCATAGGCATAGGTGTCTTCATGTGCACATCTGCCCTTGGTATTTTCCAACTCCTCCTGGCAGTCCTCCATGTGCCAACTCATCAGATTTATGATGGATTTGAAGGTAGTATTTGTGATGAGACTGGGATATGGTAGTACCTGCAACTTGACTTTTCTTCCTATGTACCCAGATATTGGCTCCTTAGAAATCCCAAAAGGTGAAGCAAGTTCCAATATTCTCAACACACCAAGCAAGATGGAGTAGCAAATGAATACAGTAGCAGCAGAAATCCATGCACTTAGCTCTATGCTTGTAGGATAGCTGTTCAAATCCCATCACAAACTCTTTGCACAAGAGATGTAAATGCATCAAGTTGGCATCAGCTATCTGCTTCTGCATAAATATTCCTAAAATGGCCACATACAATTCCCAATGCTTCTAACATACTCTTGGTAGAAATGGCTTCTGAAGACTTCTTGAATAAATACATATCCAGTTCATCTGTTCTTTGCACTTATATTATTGCATATGCATTTAAATGCTGATTGGAGCCTGTGAGAAGTACTTAGGGTAGTGGATACTCTGTAATATCTTGACAATTCTTCAAATTTCTTGTGTATCTCAAAGGGCTCATTTAGCTTGAAATGCCCCATGTACAACTTGGTTATCAGTAAAGTGATATTGTTGAAAAGCAAATGCATTGCTCCCAGTGGAAAGCTTTTGCCACAATAGATACACTCTATCTTAAGTATATCTGATATCCAATTAATTCCATATTCAGACCAATGGCTTATAGCTTACCAACATTGCTGCAATGGCATGCTGACTCCTGTATGTTCTCTGTGCAGAAAAATAATGTTCTTATTGTTGCTGCTAGGGTAATCATAATATGCGTGAGTTATGGAGTAAGTCCCCTATATCTCACACATTTGACTACAATACCATGAATGGTGCTCAGAAAAGCTAGCTAGCTTGCTGATGGCTGGGGTAACTCCAATACAGATAATAATATGCGCTTTGATGTGGTAGTCATATACTGTTATCCTGCTGGAAAGCATGCAAAATTCATCCAGAAATAGATGCAGGTAGCTATCCAGGTAGTAAGGTGCTTTAGGCCCAGATACCAGTGAGACCACCATCAGATTTTTGCCCAGATATGGTAAAATAGGTGGCAAATTCAGGTTGATGAGAATCAGTGGCTAGCAGGATTTGCTGATAGAGTACTTGCTTAATGAGAACTCATCAAGTGCTAAAACAAAGGCATAGTAATACATACCTTCAAAGTAGCCCTTGCTTCTTAGCTGCTTGTAAAGTTTGCCATTGAATATATTGGATATGTTGGTGCTTGATTAATACTAAGTGCAGTACTTTAAGCTTTGCAGTACTTGTTGGACTGCAAGAGCTTCTTTAGATGGGGTATTACTGGAATATATCCAGAGTGTGAATGTTGTTTTTGTTATAAGAGTCTTGGAGATATTGGAAGTGATTGGGAGGACAAGTAGATTATGTTGAATTTGCTTAATGATATATTGAATGTAAAAGTAATATTTATACTTTTATATGGTCTTGGCATTACAAACACATAGAATTGATTAAGGAAGGTCCCAATAACATGTGTGCAAAGCTTGGGGCTGTTTGGACAACCTTGAGAATTTTCATGTTCTGGGCACCTGGTATTTTGGTGAAAATATTCTAAGTAAATCCTAACAAGAAATTTAGTCAGTATTCTCTAGGATTTGAAGTTAATGATCTAAGTGACTAAGTTAGGTGAATATTTGGGTAGAATTACAAACTTTTACAACACCCCTCTCAGCTAAATGTTCATACTGACTAGTCCTAACTCTGACCTAAGATGTTCAAACTTGTCTCTAGCTAATGGCTTGGCAAATATGTCTGCAATCATTTCATCTGTAGGATAGTAAACTAAGCTAGCTAAGTTATTCTCTATATCTTTACATATGAAATTATGCCTAATATCTATGTACTTAGTTCTAGTATGAAAAGTTGGATTTCTACCTAACTGTATACAACCTTGATTATCTTGAAATAAAGTAATAGGATTTTTTTAACATAGGCCTATATCTGTGAAAATCTTTCTTAACCACATTGCTTCTTTTGTAACATCACAGGCTGCCATGCACTTTGTCTCTGTGGTAGAAAGTGCTATGGTTGGTTGTTATCTTGAATTTCATGAAATTGCTCCTTTACAGTCAAGTAAGGTGTATCCTGTGGTGGATCTTCTGTCTTCTAAATTTTGTCCCCAATCAGCATCAGAGTATCCCACAAGATCCTGTTCTGAATCCTTATAAGTGTATCTCAAGTAGATATCAGTATTTCCTTTTAGGTATCCAAAAATCCACTTTACTACTGCAATATGATCAGATCCATAGTTCTGATTATGCTGGTTGACAACTCCCACTGAATATGAGATATCTGGATATGTTCCAGGCATGATATACATCAGAATGCCAACTATAGATTGATAAGGAAGGCAGGGCTTTCAGATGGCACCTAGCTCTCTTGATTTGATTGAGTTTTGACCAAGTTAAGATGTATCTACATTGGAGCAACTGCCAGTTAACAGTCTTCCATTTGGTGCTTCTTTAGTTTATCTTGAATATACTTGGATTGGCTTAGGGTGATAGTCTGGGTACTTCTGTCTATGGAGAACTTAATCCGTAAGTAGTAACTGAGTTCTCCTAGATTGGACATCTTGAACTCCTTAGATAGGCTGGATTTGGTCGCTTCCAATGCTTCTAGGTTATTGGTGGCTATAATGAGATCATCCACAGGTAGAGCTAATAAAACTGGATCCGCTCTATCTGGCTTATAGTATATATTATAGTCAGCATTACCCCTTTTGAGATTCAAAGATTCCAAATAAGAATCTATCCTGCAATTGAAGGCTCTTGGTGATTGTTTAAACCATACAGAGACTTTATAAGCTTGCAGATCAAATGGGGATTATCATGGTCAAAAAACCCATCAGACTGGTCCATATACACATCCTCATCAAGTTCTCCATTCAAAATGCCGTTTTTACATCCATTTGATGAATAAAAAACCTATATTTGGCTGCAATAGCCAATATTAATCTGATGGAATTAAACTTGGCTACCAGTGCAAAGGTCTCAGTATAGTCAAGTCTGTTTGTTTGAGAGTATCCTTTGGTCACAAGTCTTGCTTTTTATCTTTCACTTGTATCATCAGCCTTGCATTTTGTCTTAAAGTCCATCTGCATCCAATTGATTTTTGGTTGATTGGTAATTTGACCAAGTCCCAAGTTTGATTTTCCATCAGGGCCTGATATTCATCAGTCATTGCTGATCTCCAAAACTTTGTCTGAGGACTATTTAGGGCCTCTTTTACAGTCTGGATCTCATCAATATGGACTGAATAGGCATAGGCTAAGTTTGCACCCTCATTGATATAGTAATTTTGGTCTATTTCTTGTCTGATTGGATCTCCTGGCATCTGATACTGGAATGATCACTTCTAGAATATTCCTGGGCACTGATTCTGGCTAAACTATGGTTGAAGAGTCCTCTGGAGTGAAAAAACTTTCATTGTTTTGTTCTGATTCAATCCTGACAATTGGTGGACTTGAGATCAGATTTTTATCATCATCTGCTGTCATATCTTACAAAAATTTAGAATTTCATCATACAACACATCCCTGGACTTGATTAGTGCCTTTCCTTTGGTATTGTAGAGTCTGTGTGCTGCACTCTCATTGCAGTAGCCCAAAAATATGCACTTTACACTTTTTAGTTCAAGTTTGGCTGGTTTCCAGGCAGTTTCTTGCCATATGCTATACACCCAAATATTCTTAGATGTTCTGCACTTGGTCTATATCCATACCATGCTTCAAATGGAGTAGATTTACAAAGTATTCTGTTAAAACTCCTATTTTAAGGTATACAGCAGTGGCAATTGATTCCACCCAAAAATTATAGGACAATTTTTGATCATGGATCATAGATCTTGCCTTATCAATTATTGATCTGTTAGCATATTCTGCCATTTTATTTTGCTGTGGGGAGTATGGTACAGTAGTCTCTTGCGTTATCCCATGAATTTTGCAGAAGTGGATGAAGAAATTTGAGGTATATTCTCCACCTTTGACAGAGCGTATTTTCTTGATTTTTTCACCAGTTTCTCCCTCCACCATGGCTTTGAGCTCCCTGAGCTTAGACAGAGCTTCTTCCTTTCTTTCCATGAAGTAAACCCACATGTATCTTGTATACTCATCAATAAAAGTGTTTAAATACTTCATCTCACCTAAGGATATATTTTGCATAGGTCCACACAGATCTGGGTAAATTAGAGCTAATATGTTCTTAGTTTTGATCAACCCAGAGCTCTTGAACAGTTGTCTGGCTTGTCTCACATATATGCAGGCTTCACAGTGCTCCAAATTAGCTGGGGATCAATTTTTACTCCAGATATTAGCTGATCTTTGATCATTTTGTGTAAATAATCAAAATTGATGTGCCCAAATCTCCCGTGCCAAAGCATTGGTGTTTCTTCATTTAAGTTACTAAGATTGGCTTCCAAATTTGATTGAATATAAGCCAACTTGTATAGATTCTAATCTCTGATACCCAAAGCAATATGGGCATCATTTTGATCAGTGATCTTTCATCCAGACTTGTCAAAGCTGAAACTGAGTCCTTCTGCAGTGGCCTTGCTTACAGATAGTACGTTCTTGGCTATTTCTAGTGCATAGAGTACTTCTTTAAAGGTTGGTGTATGGCTTCCTTCACTGCTTCTAAGGCTTACTTGGATAGCTCCTTCTACCACTGCATCAAGTGTTCTATCATCACCAATGAAAACCTTCTTAATTGGAAATTCTTGATATTGGGTAAAAAGCTCTTTTTGGTGTGTAAAGTGTTGAGATGCTCCAGGGTCAATGTACCACATCTGAGAGTTCCTGTTTGTGGTCATACTTAGTGCAGATATGAATAGTCTATCTTCAGTTGTTACAGCATTTCCATATTAGGCTTCTTTTGCTGATTATCTCTCCTTTTGAGACACTGGTCTGATGTGTGTGCTTTCCTTTTGCAGCAGTTGCAAATCAGGTTGCTGTTGTCTTTTTAGGGTCCTGGGTACCTCCTCTTTTGGTTGGCATTGCATATTAAAGCATATTTCTCTTCCTTCTTATTGGTGCTCGACTTTCTTAATTCTTCATCCAGGAGCCTCCCACATATGTAATTTAAGGTCAAATCATCAGTTCTGGACTCTAGGGCTGATACAAGGCCCTGAAACCTGTCTGTCAGTCTATTCAGGATGATAACTGACACATCCTCATCAGTATTTGGTACACCCACAGATTCCATCTCATATACCAGCAGTGTAACTCTGCTAATTAGATTTTTCATTTCATCTCCTGGCAGCATCTTTGTAGTAAGGAATTTTTGTCTCAGATACATTTCTTAGCATCTAAACATGACTGGTGGGTGTCTTCCAATGCCTTCCAGGCATTCTTTGCCATTTTTACTTGTGAGCATTAAATTAGCAATTTGTCTTTAACATTAAGGCAAATGCTGTTATAGGCACTTTGTTCTTTCTTCTGGTACTTTAAGGCTTCCTCTGTCACATTTTTAGGAGGGCATTCTCCTCCCATGACAATATCCTAAAGGCCTCTTTCTTGTAGCAGCATCTTCATCTTCACCTTCCACACTTGGTAGTTGGATCCATCCAACTTTTTAGCAGAGCAAAAAGTTCCAGTTACAGCATTGGTAGACATTGCAGAGAGTGAGAGCTTGGGGCTCATAACCTGTTGTAAGAGTCTTGGAGATATTGGAAGTGATTGGGAGAACAAGTAGATTTTGTAGTTTTCACTTAGTAATTTACTGAATGTAAAAGTTGTATTTATACTTTTACATGGTCTTGGCATAACAGACACACAGAATAGGTTAAGGAAGGTCCCAAAGACATGTGTGCAAAGTTTGGGGCTGTTTGGACAACTTTGAGAATTTTCATGTTCTGGGTACCTGGTATTTTGATGTAAATATTCTAAGTAAGTCCCAACAAGGAATTTGGTCAGTATTCTCTAGGATTTGAGAATAATGATCTTAGTGACTAAGCTAGGAGAATATCTGAGTGGAAATACAAACATTTACAACAGCTTTCCCTCAATAGTAGTGGATTCCTGACAATTTGGAGAGGCTGCAACTATAGCATTTTTGGTATGAATGTCATGCAAGTGCTAACACATACTGAAATCTGAACAGTTACTGGGTGATATGTTGCCAGCTGAATGTAAATTGTCCACTTGTATCATGCACATTGTAAGTTGCATCTCAGTATGATTTTGGCAAGAAGTAGTAATAAATCCTCAAAGCCCCCATTACTGATACTAGTGGAAACACGCCACTTCTCTAGCCACAACATTACATCATTCACCAGTAGATGGATTACTGGGCTCACTTGGCTCTATAAAGTATCCTTGGCATTTGTTTCAACAGGTGTTGTCTCATTGCATATAGGGATTTTACTGGGCTCATACATGGTACTGTTGTAAGGGGAGATAGGCTGAAAATCCATTGGTGAGCATTCTTTGTCAGAGCTATCACTCTGCCTGCCATATTCAGAAAGCTGATGTGAGCCTAAAGGCTCCACAAACTCACCTGACACTGTTTGTGTAAGGTGACAAAGATGGCCAGGTGCCAATATAGAATTATCAACTGACTGGCAAGATCATGTTGGTATGGTATTGACCAATGAATGGTCAAATATGACTTGGGTGGCAAAACACTGGCCATGATCCTTGTAATACTTCCCATGCTGTCTGCTTGCTTCATGGCTGAGAGGCTTGCCACAATATCTACATGGCCATTTTTCTCTTCTCTTACAGTGTTGAGTCAACGTAGTCTTGTCCATGGGGCAAACAGTTTGACCTTCAACAACTTAATGCTGATATATCACTTTTAGGTCAATACTCATGTAAATTTAAGACAGTCTTGAGCTTAGGACATTGCACCTACATGAATGTAAGATTTAATGATGATACCAATGTATATGTAGCACTATTTTCCCTTTGGTATGACTCACTTCCACATATATGCCGCTAAAAATAAATCAAAATTGTCTGGTTCTCAACTAAGCCCCACTACTGTTGGCAGCAGAAGAATGGTTGGACAACAGCTTGCCTTGACAATCAGTGCAACAAGCAGGGCTATAACCAAAAAATGCCCTGTTGGCAGTGTGCCCACTGAAGGTAAAAATGCAGACTCCTCAGGCTCTCTGTTATGAATAGACACAAGGCAGGAGGAAAAGCTAGGCATGGCTGGGAAGGACTTAGGTGTGGACCATCAAGGCAAGGCAGGATTCAAGGCAAGGCAGTGCATTCAAGACCTGTGTTTATCAGACTGAGGAATACTTAAGGGGGGAATAGGACTATATATACTTTCTGGTTATACTGATGCCAAGAGATATTGGCTAATATTAATGGGGTTGTGGGGTGAGGCACAGCAATGTGCTGGGGATAATAATATAGAAGGCAAGGCATTGAGACAGGATGGGGAAATGGATTGGGTCACTTGATGATGTGACTAAGTCATGTGACCTGGTATTTCCATATATGGTACTGGACTATGAAAAATACAATGGGAAGCTTCCATGGAATGTTCCATTGTATAACAATGGTTTGGAATGGTCAGGAACTTTCTGGAAGGTGGTAGAAGGATCCAGAAGGAATCTCTCAGAAATTGAGCTAGGAAGCTGAAACTTGGCATGGGTGTTCATGGTTGTCATATGATCATGACACTATTCTCCTCTTCCAGGCAAAGCTCTGTTTCCCTTTGGGGCAGGTTTTGCAGGATATTGCTGGTGGAACTTGGTAACTAGTTCTTGACAATTAGTGAGATGGGTAGCTGGTTCCCATGTTTGGTCACTTGGACCATAACCAATCCAGTCTACTAAGTAGTACAGCTTTGGCCGGATATACTTAGAGTCTAGAATCTGTTTAACTTCAAATTCTTGATGTTGGTCAACCAGGATGGCTTGGGGCTTTGCTTCTTGCCGGTTTGGCAAGGTGTTCCCACCATACGGCTCCAGGAGGGACACATGGAAAGTATCATGGATTTTCATACTTGCTGGTAACTGTAGCTGATAAACTATAGGGGTAAGCTTCTTCTTGCTCTTGAAGGGACCAAGTTTCTTGAAATCCAACTTGTCACAAGGGCAGTTGGTGCTGATGTTTCTTCTGAGCAACCATACATAATCTCCTTCATTAAGATCAGGGCTGGGATGCAGTTTTAGATTGGCAAATTTCTTGTAGCTTTCCTGAGCTAAGGATAGTTCTTCCCTGAGGGTATTCTGGATGTCCTGGATTGCTTGGGCATATTCAGCCACATGTGGGCTCATTGGGTTTGTTGTACTCTGGATATCAAACTGAGGGTGGAATCCATAGCTTGCATAGAATGGTGTAAAACCGTTTGCACCATGGCTTGAGTTGTTGTAGGTAAACTCAGCAACCAGGAGTAGATCAACCCAATTGTCTTGCTGGTAATTGATATAGCACCAGAGGTATTGCTCTAGAATCTGGTTGATTCTTTCAGTCTGGCCATCAGACTGTGGATGGAAGGCAGCAGAGAGCTTGACTTGAACACCAAGGTATTGCATGAAGTGTTTCCAAAAATTGGACGCAAACTGTGGGCCTCTTTCTGACACAATATCACTGGGGATACCATGAAGGCGGAAAATATTCTTCAGGACTAAAGCAGCGTTTGTTTTGCATCAGTGTTCTTACAGCAAGGGATAAAGTGAGCCATCTTGGTCAGCTGGTCAGCCACTACAAGTATAGCATTGAAGCCACATGACTCAGGGAGGTCAGTAATGAAGTCCATAGATATCAATCTCCATTGGTGTTCTGGGATAGGCAAGGGCTGAAGAAGTCCATAGGGCTGGTGTCTGGCTGGTTTTGCATGGTTGCAAATATCACAAGTCAGAATGTACTCTTTGATAAGAGTTATCATTCTAGGCCACCAGAAATCTCTGTTGATAGCATTCAAGGTTTTGGCAGTACCAAAGTGGCCTGCAGCCATTGAATCATGCCAAGACTTAATGATGTCTAGCTGGGTGGCAAGGTCTGGGACATAAAGCTGCTGCTTGTGGTAGATGAGGTTGTTTACCAAACACAGCTTCTGGATGTTTGGGAACTTGGGAGGGGGCCCAACTGGAGATTCCAGATATTTCTTGATGGTGCTGGAAGTCATATCAGAGGCTTGGGATTCTGATATCTTTACTAGGAATGAAGGGATAAAAAAAGACTTGAGGACTGGGTGGCAAGAATCTCAAAATGTTTCTTGCTCAGTAATGGGTGTTCCATTTACCAACAGGCATCATCTCCCTCGTCCAGGGCATATTCCTTTTTTCTTGACAGGGCATCAGGCTTTCCTTGCTTTGCACCTGGTCTATAGGTGATAGTAAAGTCAAAGCTAGACAGGAAGAGTGACCATCTGGCTTGTCTCCGGTTTAGTACTTTGGAAGTTGCAAAGTACTCAATGTTCTTATGGTCACAGAAGACTTTGATTTTGTGTTTTGCACCGTCCAGGTAGTATCTCCATTGCTCAAAGGCTACAATGATGGCAAGCAACTCCTTATCATAAATATCATAGTTGATCTCTGCAGGGGAAAACTTCCAAGAGTAGAATGCAATGGGGTGCAACACATTGTCTTCATCATACCGGGAGAGTATGGCACCAAGGGCAAAATCAGAAGCATCAGTCTCCACTATGAATTGCTTCTCAAGGTCAGGGTGGGCAAGCAGGGGGGCCTTCAGGAAAGATTTCTTGAGTTGGTTGAATGAGGTGGATTGCTCCTCATTCCAGGCAAAAGGTGTGCACTTCTGGGTAAGCTTTGTCAGAGGGGTGACTATCTTGGAGTAGTTGGCTATGAACCTGCAATAGAAGTTGGCAAATCCTAGGAAGGATTGTACTTCCTTGACTGAGCTTGGAGTTTTCCAGGATTGGACTGAGTCAACTTTCTTTGGGTCCATTCTTGTTCCCTCAGGGCTGATGAGGTAACCAAGAAATTCCACTTCTCTCTGGTCAAATTCACACTTCTCTAGCTTGGCATAGAGACCAGCAGAGTCTAGTTCTCTCAATACTTTCTTGACATGTTCATTGTGTTCATCTTGACTCTTGGAGTATATGAGAATATCATCAAGGTATATTACCACAAACTGGTCAAGGTATTCATGGAATATGCTGTTCATGAGGTGTTGAAACACAGCAGGGGCATTGGTGAGGCCAAATAGCATTACTTTGTACTCAAAGTGACCAGCTCAGGCAAATGAGAGTGTATCAAGCTCAGTACCTTCAGCTGAAGACAAGCAAGTGGCTGTCAAAACATCACCACCAACCATATTAGCAGGTATGTTGTCAGCTGATTCCAAAGCATTAATGAAGCAATTGGGTGCAGTGGCTGATAGCTTAGATGCAATGGCCTAGAGAATTCAGGAAATACTTGAGAGACAGGATGAGCAGAGAGTATGTGTAGAGCAATCAATATCCCAGGTAGAGAAAGCAGTATATTTGCAGCAAAGAAGAAACTCAAGTAGCTCAATGTCTCAGCCAATAATTGAGCCATTTCCAAATGAAACATCAGAGGTACACCACACAGTCTTTGGAGCGCCACTACATTGCCCAAAGATAAAGCCCAAATAAACACCTATCAGAGCTTGGGAGGGAGACTAGGTGGTGCTTGTACCAAAGCCTAAAAATCAAACACATTGAAGATCCATGATGGTGTTGAGTGCAATAATGAAGAGTGGGCTAATATTCAAGAGGCTGTTAGAAGTCTAGCATACCATCACCATAAGGCCAATATACCATGGGGCAATCAGGAAATCAAGACCAAGCAAAATATACTTGACTTGCTCAATGAGCATTATCTTGGGTTCAAATAGGCAAGCAGATTTTTGGCCAGTATTGATATGCCAAGAAAGTATCTCAGGAATAGCAGAAACTATCAAAGGCAGAAGAACATTGGTGCCATGGCTAAAAACCAGTGGCTTCCTTAAGCGCCTGTTACAAGCAGGGCCAAAAGCTTCAAACAAGAATCAAAGAGATGTCAGGTAGCTGAATAGTACCAATTAGGGACAAGCAGGCAGAAACAGATGCACCAGCATAACATTTGTCAATGAAAAAGTGTAGTACCACTCAAGAAGCACTCAGTCAAAGTAGCAATGAAGGATCTGGCAGTGATATAAACCAGTTGCTTTCTCAGAAGCCTGTCACAACTACAGCTGAGAGCTCCTAACAAGTGGTAAAGAAACGTCAAGCTGCCAGGAGAGTGCCAGCAAGGAACAAGCAGGCCAAAATAGACATATTAGAGCAGAATATATCAATGGGAAAACATAGTTCATTACAAGAAGCACTCAGACAGAGTAGCAGTGCAGGACTGGGCAGTGATAAAGGAAAAGGTAAAGGGAAAAAGTCTACCCAAGCCTGAGAGAGGGAGGCATACAAAAAAAGCTGCAGTTCTAGCCAATTATTGTCATAAGCATGGAACAGACTGAATTCCATCATAGCCAAGTAGAATTATCAACAAGAAAACAGCAGTTTTCACAAGAGTTGGAAGCACAGGTAGTTGTGCTACACTCCAGCAAGGTGGATGATTTGCAGCAAAAGGTAACTTGTCTACTGCAGTTATACACATCCTCCACTGTAGACAGAGTGGAGATCCCACTGACAGACAAGGCTACAACATTGAGAACTTCAAAGACTATCATAATGCCTTCAATGGAATTATGCAACATTAACAGGCACACCACAAGGTTGCAGCACTTCTTCAAGAGCAGTGCTTGAGAAAACTCACTTGAATAATGCAAGGATTTTTTGCAAAGACTGGCAGATGATGTACTATACCTTGCAGTGCTGGCTGAAGACCAGGACATGTGGGAAAAAGTGAATAAACAGTGGCATAAAGTTGTTGGATTTCTGCCAGAGTCATCAAACAGAGTTTTACAGCAGATATACATATTGAGTGGAGGATTTTAATGGAGTTACTTGTCAAATATGGGGTTGGGCTTAATGTTAGTATAGGGCATAGGGACTTGAATAGATCAATATAACGGTATTTGAGGTACAACTGAAGTTTCTATGGAAATAAATCAATTTGTATGCATAAAGAGTAAGAGAAACAGTGTAGTAGGGTAAACACACCTCCCAGAGACAAGTTTATTCTTATAGCTATTATGTTGTACCTATCCATATTTTATCTTATCAGTATATTCCCAATCTTCTTTTGCCCATATTACTAGTATTACCCCCATATAATATTTACCCTGATTAGTTATTAGCAATAGTTATCCCAGATATTATTCAGCTTTGGGATCTGTATATGTATCTACATTGGGCAAGTACTCACATCAGTACCTATGACAAATGACCTAAGTCTGTGTTACCATCCTTACCATTTAAATACCATATATGGTATCTCTAGTTGCACAGGTTTCAAACTACCAATCCCTAATTGGTTGGATGTGTTGTGCCTTTTAGAACCTTCCAGGACATTCTTAGTATATTTTTAGCTCATAGTGATGTCATCAAGAATTCCACTAATGCCTGGATTCTTCTAGAGCCTTGTGATTAGTAACTACTTGGCAATCAGGACAAGTATTTAAGGGAAGTCAATCCCTACCAATGAATCATCCCTTGTATCAGTAAAACTTCTCCCTTATTGATTAGCAGTTGATCACTGCACCTACCTTCAATAGTTACACCTCAGACCTGCCATCAAGGAGCTTTTCAGGGTAGCGCACAAGACACATAGAGGCCTTTGGAGATACTTGGAGCACCTAGGAAGCTAGAGAAGCAGGAGCTTTTACCATAGTGACGTATTGACAAAGACACCAGCAGTTTAGACCCCAAGGTTATTGCACCCATCAGACACCTCACACACCTTGAGTTGGGCCGCTTCTCCCAGGAGTACCTCTACACCACCACAGCAGTTGATTTGGGAAGTGAGAAGTGTGAAAAAGTGGTTATAGCCAATCAATGTACACAAATATAGAAGGCAATTGAGTGTCTGGGATCAGAAAGTGAGAAAATTGGCAGAGAACTAATCAAAAGCCACTAATATACTGATGTGATGAAATATTTTGACTAAGTTTTTTGAGAAATCTGGGGTGCATTTATTTTTCAAAGGTCTCTGCATGGTGTCCTGATTGGGACAGTATCTCTTAATTACAGGACTTAAATTTGTGATGGCCTTTTGATGTGATCATCACAATAGTTTGTCATAGTGTAGTGCTTTAGTATCAGCTAACAATATACTTGCTACCCTACAAAAAATAATTTGGTCCCACAGGTGTATCAAATCTGGATCAGCCACCAAGATCCCATCAGGAGACCACTTTAATACCAGCAGCTTGGAATTAACAACCACCCACATAATCTCAGGATGGGATCACAATGGTGTTTGGCTAATTTTACAGCCAAATAAGGTTAAAAAACATAAAAGTGTTTGTACAGTGTTGTACCAAGGGTGGCATGGCATTGCCACAGTCTTAATACACTCTACACCTATTTAAGTGGATCTAACTGGCAAGAAAATCCAATTGTCTTATGTGGCAAAAAACTTAATGGTGTTTTTACAGCTTCATTACAAGCCTCTAATGGTATTTCTGCCATGAATACCTCCTGAATATCTGCAAAGAACTTTTTGGTATTGAGCCAATATATTCCGTCTCCCTACTAGATTCTGGTCCCCCTTATGGGTGTTTTATGGCTCTTGTTTGTGTGAATTCTGTATTGAATGGAGTAGAAACTTGCTTGTGACCAAGAGAGACCCAACATACCTTAGTAGTGCATTCCTAATAAAAATTGGTTGCTTTTTGCACCCAACACAACTCTGCATCACTAACTGATTGCCCATGCATTGTGGCTGCTTAGCTTCTTAATGCCATTGGCATAGATGTCTCCATGTGCACATCTTTCCTCTGTATTTTCAACTCCTACTGCATGTTTTATAAGTACCAGCTCATCATATTCATGATGGACTTGAAGGGAATATTCTTGCTGAGATTGGGATGTGGTAGTACCTGCAACTTGACTTGTCTTTCTATCTCCCCATACATCTGCTCCATAGAGCTCCCAAAAGGTGAGGCAAGGTCCAATATTTGCAACACCCCAAGCAAGATGGAGTAGCAAATGGATACAGTAGCAGCCAAAGTTTACACATTCAGCCCTATGCTTGTAGTGTAGCTGCTCATATCCTATCACAGACAGGGTAGAGGATACTCTGTAATATCTTGCCAGTTCTTCAAATCTCTCCTGTATCCCAAAGGGCTCATTTAGCTTGAGATGCCCATGTACAACCTGGCCATCAGTATAGGCATATTGTTGTAATGCAAATGCACTGTTACCAGTAGAAATCTTTTGCTCCAACAGACAAAAGAGTCAGTACTACTGCCTATCTATTGCTGAGGTCTCTCTAGAAAGGTACATACTTAACAGCATTATATTTATGCTGACTACAATCAGAACCATTGTGATATCTACTTCTTGGTAGTGCATTGAAATTTATATTTGATTTGTGAGGTGCTGAGATGCTCCAGAGTCAGTATGCAACATTTAAAAGCTGAGTAAATGGTAATATTGAGTTTAGATCTCATTAGATCATCTATATAGGTTAAAGCATCCTCTTATTTGAATCTTTTCTGCTGATCATCTTTCTTTCCAAAGTGCTGGTCTGATATGTGTCCTATCCTCTTGCAATAGCTGCAAGAGAAAGTGTCATCTCCTACTAAGGGTTCTGATTACCCTCCTGGAAAGTGACTAATGCTTGGTGATGCATCTTATTCTTCCTTGCTATCAGAGCTATATTTGAGTACTTTCTGGTTCAAGAACTTTTATGTACTTATGGCCAAATTTTTGGTTTGGTAGTCTGTGGTATTATTGGTCAATTTAGTATCATTCAACAGCTAGGATCTACTTACCAGTTCTTGACTAATCTGAGTCACTCTAGGACTAGTTTATAGCTCTATCTTTGCCACTTTCTTTCAGATTTCTGATTTTATCCCCTATTAAAAATTATTATGATAATTGCATCAAAAGGCTGCCACAAATTCTAAGTCCTGTGACTAAGAGGTATTGATCCCATCAGGACACTGCACTAAAACCATCAAAAAGTAATTGCAACCCCAATATTACAAAAAAAAGTTGTCAAAACTTGTCATCACAATTATACAGTAGTGGAATTTGAATAGTTCTCTGCCAATTTTCTCACTTCATGATCCCCAACACTCAGTCACTTCCCACATTTGTGTGCATTGATTTGCTATTGCCTCTTTTCCACAATCTTACTACATGATCCAAACATTTCTCTGACTCTTCAAGCATACAAATTGATTGTTTCTGTTGAAATATTAGTTGTACCTCAATTGCCAAGTGTACTGATTTATACAAGTACCTATACCCTACACTAACATGAAGCCCAACCCCATACTTAACAAGTAACTCCATTAAAGTCCACCACTCAACAAGTATTTCTGCTGTAATGCTCTTTTCCACAGCTTTGGTGGGCAATCTACAGCTTTGTGCCACTTTTCATTCACTGGTGCCTATATATCCTGGTCTTCAGCTGGCACTGCAAGGCCTAGCTCCTCATTTGCTAGCCTTTGCAATAAGTCCATGCAATATTCAGGTGAGTTTTCTTGAGCACCGCTCTTGAAGAAGTGCTGCAACTTCTTGGTGTGCCTATTAATGTTCCAAAATTTCACGAATGGCATAGTAATAACCTTTTGAGTTCTTGGCATTGTTACTTTGTCTGTTGGTGAGATCTCTACTCCAAAAACAATTGAGGACATGCAGGCAATGGTAGAGAATTTGCCTTTCTCTGCAAACTCATATACCTCACTGGAGTGTAGCTCAGCTGGCTGCACTTCCAACTCTTGTGAGAACTGCTGATTTCTTGTTGATAGCTCTTCTTGGCTATGAAGGGATTCAGTCTATTCCAAGCTTATGGCATCAATTGGCAAGAACAGCAGCTTTTCTCCTATGCTTCCCTGTATCTGGCTTGAGTACACTTTTTCCTCTTTATCTTTCTGTTATCACTGCCAGGTCTTTCACTGCTGCAATGTCTGAGTGCTTCTTGTACTGAACTATGTTTTCTCCTTGATGAATGCAGCTCTAATGCATCTGTTATGGCCTGCTTGTACCTGCTGGCACTCTGCAGGAAGCCTGATGCTTCTTTTCCACTTGTTTTCAGCCCTCAGCCCTTGCTGCCACTGATATCTGGGCCTAAATTGCCATCCTATTTGGATAGCTGCCTGTATCCATTTTTGAATGAAATTTTTATGCTTTCCAGCAGGATAACAGTAAATGACCATCCTGTGAAAGCACATATTATTAACCGCATTAAAGATACCACAGTCATCTGCAAGATAACTGGCTTTTCTTGGCACAGTGGATGATATAGCTGTTGAATGTGTAAGATCCAGAGGACTTACTCCATAACTCCCACACATTACTATTACCCAAACACCAACATCAAGAGTATCATCCTTCTGCAGAGAGAACATACAGATGTCCGCATGCAATTGTAGCAAAGATGGCATGCTATAAGCTATTGGTCTTACAACGGAAGAAGTTGGAGTTCAGCAATACTTAGAATAGAGAGTATCAGTTTAAGCAAAAGCTCTCCACTGGGAGCAATGCATTTACTTTTCAGCAATATCCCTATACAGATGACCAAATTGTACATGGGGCATTTCAAGCCAAATCCAACCTTTGAGATACATGAGAAATATGAAGTAACTGGCAAGATATTACAGAGTATCCTCTACCCTGCGGACTTCTCATGGCTTTGATCAACATTCATGTACATATGCAACAATACAAGTTCAAGGACTGGATGAGCTGAGTTTGTATATATTCAAGTGGCCATCTGAAGCCATAGCTACCAGGTGTACATTGGAAGCATTGGGAGTGATTTGTGACATTGTAGGTAAATTTATTCAGAAGAGAATCACCAATAGCAACTTGATGCATCTACAGCCTTTGTGCAAAGCATTAGCAACAGAATGTGAGCAGCTACACTAATGACATAAAGCTGCATGCGTAGGTCTCTGCTACTACAGTATCCATGTGCTACCCCATCTTGCATGGTGTGCTGAGAATATTGGACCTTGCTTCACCTTATGGGAGTTCCCTATGGAGCCAATGTGTGAGGAGATAGAAAGACGCGTCAAGTTGCCAGTACTGCCATACCTTGATCCCATCAAGAATACTACATTCAAGTCTGTGATAGATGTTATGAGCTGGTACATGAAGGACAGCCAGTAAGAGTGGATAATCCTGAGGACAGATTTGCACAAGGAGACATCTATGCCTATGAAATTAAGAAGCTAAGCAGCCCCAATGCATAGACAAGTAACCAACTGTTATCAGGAAAACTCTACCAAGGTGTGCCAGAAATCTCTTGGTCACTAGTCAAGTTCTACACCATCCAATACAGAATTCACACAAACATGAGCCAGAGCTCACTCATGAGGGGGACTAGAGTCCTGCAGGGAGAAGGAATATATATTGGCTAAATTCCAAAGTGTTTGTTGCAGATATACAGGAGCTATTCCTGGCATTAGCAGTGGCAACCAAGTATATTTTTGTAAGAGGTATATATTAACAGCAATATAAGGTAAATGGCAGCTTTGCAAGTGTCACACTAAAAAGCTGTAAAGTTTAGGCAATAGAAGTATGTCAATTGCAGCAGGTGTGTGCATTTGTAGAGGTTAATAAGCTGGAGACAATAGTATTTCAAGATTCAAACAATATGTGAAATACCCATGGTGGTGGTGGGTAAGCATATAAAGAAGGGTGACTCCATAGTGGAATAATTCAGTTGTACCAGCAGAGGTAGAAAAAGGAAATACCATTTAGTAAGTTGGTACAGCAGCATTATACAGGACTATCTGTAGGCTGCCATACTGCCATTATATTATCATGGATGGCATGCAACAAGGCCATCAAAACAAAATCAAGTTTTTTGACACATAGGGTAATTGGATATATGGGCTAGTAAGATTCACTCAAATAGTTGTAGAGTGCACTTAGACTGCAACAATGCTATGTCACTCTTGGTAAAATACTGCAAAAACACCATTATGTTCTTAACTTTATTTGGCTGTGAAATTAGCCAAATGCTATTGTAATTCTATTATGAGATTGTATTGATGGCCATTAGTTTCAAGCTGCTGGTACTATAGCTGTCTCCTGACAGGATCATGATGGCCAATCTTGATTGAGTCCATCCACAGGACCAAGTTCATTTGCATAAGGATATTTATTCCCTCATAGTCAAGATCAAATTAGGACTTTTACCAAATATTCTGTACTAGCCATGAAATCATTACAGAATGCTCCTGAATGTAGCAAAACTCTCCTTACTTAGTGTTACTGCTGTATTACTTCTATCAAGGTATAAATGCAGTGCTCTTTTATGAATCATCAACAGCTCTACACTTGTCATCATTTCTTGCCAAGTGTCCTATATCAAGAACACTTCTTAGGTTCCAACAGGTTATGAGCACCAATTGCCTTAGTCTACTCTGAAGATGTCTTCTACCAGCTAACAACACAACTTGAATATCTTCACTGTAAAGGAGAGGTTTGATGGGAAGAACTACAGCCCATGAGATATCAAGATACCAATCCACCTGGAGCAATGATAGCTTTGGAATATAGTTGTAGTAAACAAAGTTGAGCCTACAGGAACAACAGAAGAAGCTGAACAGCTTCAACAGAAGGAGAGAACACCTTTAATGCTATAGAGCTAAATATGAGTGTGTTACAAGTCTTGGCACAAGAGTTGTAGAGGAATAGGGAGTTTAGCTAGTATTTTATTCACTCAACTTGAACTAATCTTTATTGAGGCTCCAGCAGCTCCTTATATACATTTTGCCAGATCAATTGCTAACTAATTGCATTTCTTAATGTAGGTTGTGGCTGATGACTCATTTGATTGCATCATCATTACCAAATAAGATCCTACTTAATATATCTCTTTCTGTCTGAAAAGGATCTGCTGATTCATTTGCTCACTAATACTACTGACTTGATAGATAATACTGATATAGTGATAACCTAAACATGTACTAATTGATTTGACTAAAAACTGATTTAACTTAAACATTCAAGCAGCAGATCATAACAAGTGATATCTTACCAACGACAACAGAAAAGCTAAGCATTGTACTCTATGTGCATGGAATAGCTCAGAACCTACTCTCAATAAGTAAAGTCACTACAAAGAGACTGCACTTTGTTTTCACTAAGCCATGCCTGATATTAAGTGAAAATGGACAAATATTTGCTTTGGAGATCAGAGATCACATTATATTCAAGTTACTGTTGCAATTCAAGAAGTGCTTTGGATATAAGGAACTTAACAAGAAATAATGATAATAGTTGTTCTGTGGCATATTCATAAGGAAGCTCAGTATTTTCACCTTTGTAGAGGTAATTCATCTGTAACACTAAGTAAGGAGTGTTTCTCAGCATTCATGCACATTCTGTAACAATATCAGGGCTTTTATGTAATGTTTGTAAAAGTGCTGATTTGATCTTAACTTCAGGGGAATAATCTTAGGTGCATAGATCTGAAGAAGGTGGCAAAGTAAAGGCTGTCAATTAGTCTTACAGTGACCAAGACTAACTCAGAATTGCTGAGTATATATCTAGCTGCAAAATGCCACCAAGTAGTACAATATATCAAGACTGCCCCTCAACTATATATATTTTTAATCCTTATTCCTCTCTGAGACTGTCAATTTGTAGCCTAGCTAGTTAATTTGTCATATATCTACCACAATTTTAGCAGCTGGGCAGAAAACTAACAACACTAAGTTACTTTCTACAGATTTCCTCAGAAAGTATAATTTGTGGAATCTCTGGTTAATGATGTTCATCCTTGATTATCCTTGTAAGTATATGTTGCTTCAACTGAATTAGAACCTACGTTTTGAGTAATTTTTGAGGCTTTACAGCTACTATAGTTGCTTGACAAGTAGCCATATATTCAGCTTCAGTTATATATAGGGCCACAGTTGGTTGTTTATGCAATTACCGGTAATAGTTGCACAAGCATATAGAAATGCATATCCAGTGGTGGAACATCTGTCAACCGGATCTCTACCCAAATCTGAATCACTATAGCTATTACATTGACAGCTATTGGTTGCTCCAGAATATTTTGAAACATATTAATAGTACCCAGCAGATATCTGAAGATTCCCTTAACTGTTGTAATTTGAACAGATCCATAGTTCTGCAGGAGATGTCTGTCTATTTCAGCTGCCACTGCAATACCTGGTCATGTAGAAGCCCTCAAGTACATTAGGCTACCAACCATTGATTGATAGGAAAGGTTTTAGCCCATATTTGGGGTGTTTTCATCTAAGACTGGCTAGGATTTGCTCAATATCAGATCATTGTCTATGATGGTTGCTGCAGGCATGCATCTTCTATTCCAAAGCATCTAAGAATGTCCCTGATGCACTTGGAATGATTCAGCACAGTTTTCTGTGTAGGTATCTAAAACTTGACTTCAAAGACAAGAAAATGGCTTAATTCTCCAAAAACCTCCATGGCAAACTTGCTGAGGAGGCCTAATTTTGTTTTTTAAGTGCCTCCCAGTCACTAGTAGCTATTACTAGGTTGTCCACATAAAGTATCAGGATAATTGTTTTCTTTGAGCCGTTTCACTCATATACCATGATATGCCATGCTACAAATGCGCCCAATGTGCTCTTGATATGTGTCAATCATGTGATACCATGCTCTAGGAGCCTACTTATGCCAACACAATAGTTTCCTAAGTCTGGACACCTTATGGAAGCCTTTCAGTTGGTAAAATCATCTGGTTGCTCCAAATATATGGTTTCTGGTGGATCCACACTTAGATGGGCAGTATTGACATCTATTTGGCATGGATCTGGACTGTGTACAGCTGCCAGGGCTTGAACTGTCCTAATGGAGTATATTTGGCCACTTGAGCATATGTTTCCTTAACAACCAGTTGCTGGATCTGGGAATTGTCTTTGGCTACCAATATAGCTTTCCACTTATCATTGGCACCATTTGGGGCTATCTGGATCTTGTGGACCCATATACATCCTATTGAGTTTCTGCCACTTATTGTACCTACCAGTTCCATTATTTTTGCCCTGATCAATGATTAGCACTCTTCCCACATGGCTTGTTGCTGCATAATAGCATCTGGACTTTGTATTGCTTGCTCTGGATTCAGTGGTTTGGCACATTAGGCAAGATAAGCTGCTACATGGTCATTAGACAGCTGCCAACAAGATCCAGGGGAACTCCTTATTCTGTTAGATCTACTTAGCTGGATAATTGGTTCTACTCTGGAACTGGTAGAGTTTTCTTCCATATCTGGCTGGATTAGGTACATATCTTTTTCATCAGTGGTGATTGCATCATCAGGTAGCTGGTCAATGATCTTTGTGGCGTTCTGATCTGAATTCTCCTCAATGCTATGTTGCTGCCCTTATTGAGCTTCTGAATTTGCCTTCATACATTCTATACCTTTTGGCATTTTCAAAGTAGCCAAGAAAGATCCATTTTCTACTCTTTGGCTCCAACTTTGAGTATTTTGTGTCAAGGATGTGATAGAAAACATCACTTCATTGGATCCTGAGATACTGGAGATCTGGTTTTTGCCTGTTTATGCTTCAAAGAGTGTAAAGTCGCATTGTGCTGTTGTTGGACAGCTATTTTTAACTTATACCACAGTAGCAACTGATTCTGCCAGATCCTGAAACTCATTTGCTTTTCAACTGGCATAGATATTTGCATATCTATTACTCTTCTACTTGCACATTCTGCTTCTCCATCATGTTTTATATTATATGGAACAATGGTCTGTGCAAGTATATCTGTGGACAAGCTGTTTTTGCAAAAAGTTTTGACCAGTGTTCCTCTCCATAGACAACTTGCAGTGTGCTCAATTTACATACAGTTAGTATTTCTGCCATGTTCTTGAAATACCTAAACATCACTAAAGCTGCATCTTCTGTTTTGAGGAAGTACACCCATATTTATCTTTTCTTGTCATCATCATATGTGATAAAGTTTCTCTTAGTTCTAAGGAATAGTGTTCTTGTGGGACTACATATGTCTGAGTGCATAATAGCAAATATCTTGGTGGTGTTGACACCTCCTGAGCTCTTGAAAGGTTACCTAGCTTATTGGCCATATGAAGATCTCTTAACAGCACTCAATTTGACTAGTTAGTTAGTTTCATCAGTTTCAGCAATGCTGACATACTGAGGGCCAATGATTATGCATTGTTACTTGAATATATTGCAATCTCAAATTCACACAGCAAGTTACTGTTCATTTTCACTCATTATTGCCCAGCTCAATGTAGCATATACTAATTTCAGCCCATAAGTAGTTATTTACCAACTAAGAGAGAGTTCTTTGCTATTCCAGGCACATGGAGTATGTTAGTCAGTTTTGCTGCTGTTGGCCCTGACATGTCACTCATAATTAGCTGCATAGACCCACTGGTAGTAGCATCCAGTGTGGAATTGTCTCCCCAATTAGCCTTTCTTGTGGAAAGAGTCTTTAGGTAGTTGAAACACTTCTTTACACCGGAAATATGCTGTGATGCACCACAGTTAACGTATCATTCATTACTATGATTACTTGTGCTGTCTTGTACAGTTACATATAACTGGGCATATGCAGTTGTATGGTTTGCCTGCTCTAGTATCTCTTTTTTGTATGCTTGTTTCTTCTTGCATTTTCTTGCCTAGTGTCCTGGCTTCTTGCAGTAGTTACAGCAACCAGGTCTACATCTCAGGTCTCCATGCAGAGGTCCTCCTTTGACATAGTGTAAAGTCAAACTGTCTTCTTTGCTTTCAAAGAAAGTATGAGTTGCACATACTTGTCTGGTAAACTGCAAAGCAGACAGAGTATTTTTTTTCATCATCTACACCAGCATTGATCATGTAGAGTTCTTCCGCAAGTATCTCCTTAATGGGTATAAGTTGTAGCATGTCATCCTCTGGCTTCTTCCTCATGCTCAAGATCTTTCTTTTTAAATACGTTTTGATCTGAAGATATTCTTTAAGGATTCCTATGCAGCTTTAGCAGTATTTGAGGCATAAAATTTTTCAATGAACAAGACTTGCACATTGATACTTGCGGCATTAATTGCTTTTCTCTCCTTGTCTTAAGCTCTAAAACTTCTTATGCTGTTCCTTTGGGCTCGACTACCTTTACTGCAATTGAGGCACATAACCTGTTGCAATTTAAGAAGTGCTTTGGACACAAGGAACTTGTTAATAAATGGTGATAATAGTTCAACTGTAGTTTATTCATAAGCCAACTTAGTTTTATACCATAACAGAAGTGATACACCTGTGACTCTAAGTAAGGAGGGTTTCTCAGCATTAAGGAGCATTCTGTAACAATTTCAAGGTTGGTACACAATGATTGGTAAAAATATTAGGTTGCTCATGACCATAGTTAAATAATCTTGGGATCATAAATCTGAAAAAAGTGGCAAATTTAGGGCTGTAAGCTAGTACTACAGTGACCAAGACTAGTACAGAATTTTTAATTTAATTTTCAGCTGCTGAATGATACTAAACAGCCCAACATATCAATATTACAATGCAAGATCATTGTACATGAGTATATTGACACTGCTGAGACTTGTAATGATCTGCCGCTTGGATGTTTAAGTTAGATCAGTTTTTAGTCAAATCAATCAGTGTATGCTTATGTTATCAGTATATCAGTATTATCTATGAAATCAGTAGCATTAGTGAGCAAATGAATCAACAGATCCTTATCAGACAGAATTATATATATTAAGTAGGATCTTATTTGGTGATGATGATGCTATCAAATGAGTCATCAGCCACAACCTACATTAGGAAATACAATTAGTCAGCAATTGATCTGACAAAATGTATATAAGGAGCTGCTGGAGCCTCAATAAAGATCAGCTCAAGTTCTAGTAAATACAATACTAGCTAAACTCCCTATTCCTCTACCACTCTTATACCAAGACTTGTAACAGACTTACCAAACTTATTGGGAAACAGGGTAAAGGAGACTAGTACAAATTAGGGAGGAGTTAATGTGCTAATTGCTCTGATGTATTAATGGAGGGGAATACTTAAAGGAGGACTCAGACCAGGAAGCCAATAGGACCATTGGTAAGCTGCCTTATGCTGCAATCACCATCAGTCAAGAAGATATCTACCTGATACAACCAGATACAGAAAATAATCCCACTAGTTTCCAATGATACCAATTATCCCAGTTAGGAAATTTACCAGGCCCCTATATGGTGTGCAGACTTATGGGGCTGCTGTTGGGGATCAAATAGGTACCAAAAGGGTGGTATAACAAAATTGACATACATCATGATAATATACTGAGTTCCTTAGCAGCACTACGATTCACAGTGTATATGCAAAGCAGCTGTGAATGATTATCCTTGTACATAATGCAAATGACCTTATAATAGTTACAAGTGCCCAGGAGGCTCTTAAACAGACAAGTCATGCCTCCTCAGCAAGTTTGAGATGAGAGATCTTAGAGATGTCAGCTTTTCTGTCAGAATCAAAGTCAAATTTGCCATATCTGTACACAAATTGTGCTGAATCAGTCCAAGTACATATGGGACACTCTTTCGTGCTTCAAAATGAAACTTGCCAGCATGCAGCAGCCCCATGAATGTTTGCCTCAAATTGGGCAAATCTCTACCAACCTAGGGTAAAAATGGTGCAAATACAGGCCAAACTATCCCAGCCAATCAGTTGTTGGTACCCTGATGTAGTTGATGGTGCCTACATGTCCTGCTATTGCAGTGGCTGCTGGCATAATCAATCATTTATGAATCTCATAAAATTGTTGCAGTGAAGCAAAGCTTCAGATATCCACATGGTACCATTGATGTAGTTGAGGGATACTCTGAAGCAACTAATGGGCAACAATTTAATGGCTATAGTAACTTACATGGTGCTAGGGATCTAGTTGACAGCTACTCTACCAATTGGTATGTATTTCTAAGTGCTGGTGAAGCTATTACTACTAGCCACAAGAAGCAAACAACTGTGGCCCACTCTACAATTGAAGCAGAGTATACAACTGCATTTCAAGCATCTAAGGAAGCTATTTGGCTACAATAATAATTGAAAGACTTAGGTTTTAACTCAGATGGGCCAACATCCATTCCCAAGGATAAAAATTCAGTTTTGTTAGCTAGAAATCCTACCATTTATGTAAGAACTAAGCACAAAGACTTACAGCACAACTTTGTGAGAAGATCTGTAGAAAATAACTTAGTACAGTTTGATTACTGCCCCACAGGCAAAATGGTGGCAGATGAACTGACAAAACCCTTGGCAAGGTCACAGTTTACAAATCTCAGAGAGAAATTGGGACCAAGAAATTATTTAGCTGAGGGGGAGTGTAGTCATATTGGCCTATTTAATATCTTTCAGCAGCTAAAGTTTACCTGATATTTTTGATCTAGTGTTGATCACTGCAGCACAAATTTACAGCCCAAACTTCACCACTTTTCTTCAGGTTTTGATTTTATAATGATCCCTCTATAATCAGCCAAACCTCAAAATATGAATAGGCAATTTGCTTTATGTTCAGCCTACCAATAAATCAGTGTTACCTATCAAATTAGTAATATAAGTCAGCAGATGAATCAGCAGATCCTTGTCAGACAGAAATAGGTATATTAGGTACAACCCAATTGGGTGATGATGATGCAATCTAGTGAATTTTTAGCCGCAATCTATGTTAGGAAATACAATTAGTTTGCAATTGATCTAGCAAAATGTATAAAAGGAGCTGCTGGAGCCTCAATAAAAATTAGTCAAGTTTTAGTGAATACAATACAACTAAATTCCCTATTCCTCCATAATACTTTTATCAATACTTATAACATTGATAGCGGCAATAACTAGAATCTTCCCACCTGAAGATAGAAGAGGCTACCCACAAGATGTCAAAAGTCAAGAATGGATGAATAATCTGCAGCAAAACGGGGTCAACAACAACTGCTACTCCAGATCCTTAGCCAGCTGCAGCAAGCAATGACTACCATGGCCCATAGCCAGCAAAATCCTGTCAAGCGCAGCTTTAGTATAGCTGTCAACTGGTACCATGGCAGAGTCAATGAAAACCTAGGAACTTGACTCTTTGAGATTGAAGTAGCTTTAAGGCCAAAGGAATTGCCCCAGAAACCTGTGGAATTTAAGAAGTGATTTGGATATAAGGAACTTATCAAGAAATAGTGATAATAGTTGAACTGTTGTTTATTCATAAAGAAGCTCAGTATTTATACCTCTGTAGAAGTAATACAACTGCAACACTAAGCAGGGAGGGTTTCTCAATATTCAGGAGCATTGTGTAACAGTTTCAGGGTTAGTACATAATGTTTGGTAATAGTGCTAATTTGATCCTGACTATCAGGGAATAATCATAAGATCATATATCTGGAGAAAGTGGCAAAGTTAAGGCAGTAAATGAGTCCTACAGTGACTAAGATTAGTCTAGAATTGTTAAGTAAATCTTTAGCTGCTGAATGATACCAAATAGCTCAATATTTCAACATTCCCCCTCAACTAAATAATTTCTTAATCCCAATTTCTCTCTAAGGATCTCAAACTGTGGCCTAGCTAGTGGTTTTGTCAATATGTCTGCCACCATTTTGTCAGTTGGGCAGTAAACCAGCTCCACTAAGTTATTTTCTACAGCTTCCCTCACAAAGTGATGCTGTATATCAATGTGCTTAGTTCTGGCATGATTAGTAGGATTTCTAGCTAATGAAATACAACTTTGATTATCCTTGTAAATACATGTTGGTTCACCTGAATTAAAACCCAAGTCTTTGAATAATTTTTGTAGCCATATAGCCTCCTTAGTTGCTTGACATGCAGCCATATGTTTGGCTTCAGTTGTCAATAGTGCCAAAGTTGGTTGTTTCTTGCAATTCCAAGTAATAGCTGCACCAGCATAAAGAAATACATAGCCTGTGGTAGAGCGTCTGTCAATCAGATCCCTACCCCAATCTGAATCACTATAACCATCAAATTTTTGCCTATTAGCTGCTCCAGAGTATTCCAGTACCATATTTATGGTACCTTGTAGATATCTGAAAATCGGCTTAACTGCTGCAATTTGATCTGATCCATAATTCTGCATGAGTTGACTGACTATTCCAACTGCTACTGCAAAATCTGGATGTGTAGACACCATCAGGTACATTAGGCTACTAATCATTAATTGATAGGGAAAATATTGGTCCATATTTGAGCTGTTTTCATCTATAACCGGCTGAGATTTGCTTAATTTCAGGTTATTGTCCATAGCAGTTGCTGCAGGCTTGCAATTTTCCATTTTGAAGCGTCTAAGAATGTCCCTGATGTACTTAGACTGATTCAGCACAATTTTCTGCGTAGGTATGTCAAATTTGTCCTCAATTCCAAGAAAATAGCTCAATTTCCAAGATCTTTCATCTCAAACTTGCTGAAGAGATCTGATTTTGTCTGTTTAAGTACCTCTTGATCACTTGTAGCTATAATTAGGTCGTCCACATAAAGAACTAGGATGATCGCACCCTTTTTGAGCTGTTTCACATATATACTGTGATCTGCAGTGCTAGAAGAGAACCCAATTTGCTCTAGATATGTGTCAATCTTGTTATACCATGCTCTGGGTGCCTGCTTAAGCCCATACAACAATTTTCTAAGTTTGCACACCTTATGGGGGCCTTTTGGATCGGTGAAACCTTCTGGTTGCTCCATAGATATAGTTTCTTGCAAATCCCCATTTAGAAAGGCTGTTTGGATGTCCATTTGGGGTAGATCTAGACTGTGTACAGCTGTCAGTGCTAGAACTGTCCTAATAGAGTTAAACTTGGCAACCGGAGCAAATGTTTCCTTAAAGTCTAGTCCCTGGATCTGGGAGTAGCCTTTAGCTACTAATCTAGCCTTGTACTTCTCAACGGCACCATTTGAGGTTATCTTGATCTTGTAGATCCATCTACATCCTATTGGCTTTCTCCCATTTGGTAAATCTACCAGCTCCCACATTTTTGCCTTGATCAGTGATTGGTACTCCTCCTGCATGGCTTGTTGCCACTTAGTAGCATCTGGACCTTGCATTGCCTGTTCCAGATTCCAAGGTTCAGCACATAAGGCAAGATAAGCTTCTTCATGATCATTGGATGTCTGCCACCAGGATCCAGGGGCATTTCTTATTCTGGTAGATCTCCTAACTGGGATAATCTGTTCTGATCTGGAACTGGTAGAAGTATCCTCCATCTCTGGCTGGATTTGGTACATATCTTCTTCATTTTTGTTGATTGCATCATCAGGCAGCTGGCCAATGATTTCCATGGCTTTCTGATCTGAATTATCCTCAAATACAACATGCCTGCTCTTGATCAGCTTCTGAATTTTGCCATCATACACTCTATACCCTTTAGTATCTTCACAATATCCAAGAAAGATCCCTTTCCTACTCTTTGGTTCCAACTTTGAGCGTTTTTTGTCAGGGATGTGATAAATATCATTGCTGCCAAAGATCCTGAGGTGCTGGAGATTTGGTTTTTTGCCTGTAGATGCTTAAAGGGTGAATCATGTAGTACTGTTGTTGGGCATCTGTTCTTAATGTATACAGCAGTAGCAACAGATTCAGCCTAAAACTTGTAGTCCATTCCCTTATCATGTAGCATAGATCTTCCCATCTTTACTATTGTTGCATTTGCATGTTCTGCTACTCCATTTTGCTGTGGAGTATGAGGAACTGTGGTCTGTTGAAGTATACCAGTTGACAAGCAGTATTTTTCAAACTCCTTTGAGCAGTATTCTCCTCCGTTGTCACTTTGTAGTACCCTCAATTTACACCCAGTTTGTGTTTCTGCCATGTTCTTGAAGTGCTTAAATGTCTCTAAAGCTTCATCCTTTGTTTTGAGGAAGTACACCCATGTATATCATGTCTTGTCATCAATAAACATCATAAAGTATCTCTTGGCTTCAAAGGACAGTGTTCTCATGGGGCCACATATGTCTGAGTGTATGATAGCCAATATATTGGTGGTATTGATGCCCTCTGAGCTCTTGAAATGTTGCCTAGCTTGTTTGCCATATGAACATCCCTTACAAACATTCAATTTGATTGGAATTGAGTATTTTAGGCTCAAGACAAGCTGATTTTTCACCAATTGGCTCATTTTCTGTTCCCCTATGTGCCCTAGCCTCCTATGCCACCTCTCCCAGTTGGTTTCATCAGTTCCAGCAATGTTGACATACTCAGGTACAATGATCTTGCACTGTAACTTGTATATATTGTGATCTCTGATTCCCAAAGCTAATTGTTGTCCATTTTCACTCAATATTGAGCAGCTCAGCTTAGTAAAAGCAAATTTCAGCCCCTGAGTAGTTGCTTTACTGACTGAGAGTAGGTTCTTAGCTATTCCAGGTAGATAGTGTATGTCAGTCAGTTTTGCTGCTGTTGCCCCTGAGTTATCACTCATATTTAGTTGTATAGACCCACTGGCGGTAGCTTCCAGTGCAGAGTTATCTCCCAGATAAACCTTTCCTATGGGAATAGTCTTTAAGTTGCTGAACCAATCCTTTATACCACAAATATGCTGTGATGCTCCAGAGTCAATATACCATTCATTACTTTGGTTACTTGCACTCTCTTGTACAGTTACAAATAACTGTTCATCAGTAGTTCTATGGTTTGCCTGCTCTAGTTTCTGTTTTTTGTCTGCTTGTTTCTTCTTGCATTCTCTTGCACAGTGTCCTGGCTTCTTACAGTAGTTACAGCAGCCAGGTTTTCTTTGGTTTTGTTGCTTTCCCCTCTTTTATGTATGCCTTTCTGAACTGAATAAAGCATTATCTTCAATTTTCTCTGCTTGATCATTACATTTGAGTTCTTCATGGAGAAGTCTTCCTTTGACATAGTCTAATGTCAAGTTGTCTTCTCTGCTTTCAAAAGAAAGTATGAGTGGCTCATACTTGTCTGGTAGGCTGCAAAGCAGACAGAGTATCTGTTCTTCATCATCTACACCAGCATTAATACTGTAAAGTTCTTCTGCAAGTGTCTCCATTCTGGTAATGAGTTGCAGCATGTCATCATCTGGCTTCTTCCTCATGTTGAACTTTTGTTTCAAATAAAGCTTGCTTGATACTGACTTTGCTCTAAAGATCTTCTCTAAGGATTCCCATGCTGCTTTGGCAGTATTTGAGGCATGGATTTGTCCAATGAAGGAGTCTTGCACATTGATGCATATGGCATTGAAGGCCTTTCTCTCCTTCTCTTGAAGCTTCTCCACATCTTCTGCTGTTCCTTTGGGCTCAACTTCCTTTCCTGTTACTATATTCCAAAGCTTTCTTTCCTTAAGGTGGATCTGCATCTTGATTCTCCAAAGTCTGTAGTTCTTCCCATCAAACCTCTCCTTTACAAGGAAGATGTTGGTATTACTTTGTTTGCTGGTAGAAGTCATCTTTAGAATAGATTGAGGCAATTGGGGCTCATAACCTGTTGCAATTTAAGAAGTGATTTGGATATAAGGAACTTATCAAGAAATAGTGATAAAAGTTGAACTGTAGTTTATTCATAAAGAAGCTCAGTATTTATACCTTTGTAGAAGTAATACAGCTGTAACACTAAGTAGGGAGGGTTTCTCAATATTCAGGAGCATTCTGTAACAGGTTCAGGGTTAGTACATAATAGACTTGTTCCGTTGGATAGTGCCACATTGAGCCATGAGTGCAAATGATGCCATAGTGTGCCAGAGAGGCCAAGTGAGCCTATACTTGGCCACAGAGTGAGAAACATAGCTCTGCATCTTCATGCAAAGCAGCTCCTGTGTTTCACCCATTGTGTGGAGAAAATCCATTTTTTAACCCTTTTTTTTGGATCAGTGTTGTGCAGGATGTGTAAGAGGACAGAAGGACTGAAGAAATGCATCTGGTACTCAATACCCATGGCACTCTGAATCTAGCACCTGTAGCTTGTATCATGTCACAAAAATGATTGGCACTATTGTGGTCCACTGATACTATCTGGCACTATATTTAAATATTAGCCCTAAAGTAAAACCTATATAAAGCACTTATAGTGCCAGGTAGTATCAGTGGACCAAGATAGTGCCAATCATTTTTGTGACATGATACAAGCTACAGGTGCTAGATTCAGAGTGCCATGGGTATTGAGTACCAGATGCATTTCTTCAGTCCTTCTGTCCTCTTACACATCATGCACAACATTGATCCAAAAAAAAAGGTCAAAAAATGGATTTTCTCCAACACAATGAGTGAAACACAGGAGCTGCTTTGCATGAAGATGAAGAGCTATGTTTCACACTCTGTGGCCAAGTATAGGCTCACTTGGCCTCTCTGGCACACTATGGCATCATTTGGCACTCATGGCTCAATGTGGCACTATCCAATGAAACAAGTCTAATGTTTGGTAATAGTGCTAATTTGATCCTGACTATAGGGGAATAATCATAAGATCATATATCTGGAGAAAGTGGCAAAGTTAAGGCAGTAAATAGGTCCTACAGTGACTAAGACTAGTCTAGAATTGTTAAGTAAATCTTTAGCTGCTGAATGATACCAAATAGTCCAATATTTCAGCAGTGGCAATGGAAATAGATGCTATGCTAACATGGAATATGAGCTTGAAGCAGACTCCGAGCCCACCTTCCATTTGACAGAAGAATACATATCCCAAATCAACTCAAACTCAGGAAAGCTATAATAATTGAATGGAGTAATCAACAGGGTACCTGCCAAGATCATTACTGACTTAAGAGCATCACATAAATACATGTCATAGCAACTTGCCTTGAAAGCCAAAATCAACTTGTAGCCAACTAAATCTGCTCCAGTCTCAAAAGCTGATGGGAACTCTCACATAATCAACTGTATTACTTAGCCAGTAAGGATGAAGATCAATGACTACAAAGAAGACCTACAGGCTAATATATTTGGGAGCTGCAAGTTTGACCTTGTACTTGGAGGAACCTGGCTATTGTGTTGTAATCCATCAATCAACTGGAGAACCCATGCTACTCAGATTCAGAAGGACAACAAGTCCTATGAGCTATTACCTGCCAGACTGGATTTCAAATTGGTCAACTCCAGTGTGTGTGAGACAAGTGAACTTAGCAGGACACAGTTCTCTAGAGCACTTAGAAAAGGCACCCAGATGTTCCTCATGGCAGTATTCCAAGAGGACTTCTCTACTCCAGTACCCCAGAAAGTCCAGACTCTTTTGAAGGAATATGCTGACATATTTTGAGAAGAACTTGGAAGTGTACCACCAGTCAGAGATGTGGATCATGCCTTAGACACAGGAGATAGCCCTCCAGTGAGTAAGACACCTTGCAGAATGAGTCCATTAGAGTTGGAAGAGATGAAGAGACAAATAGCTCAGTTATTGGAGCAAGGATATATCAGACCCAGCAAGTTACCTTGGGGAGCACCAGTACTTTTGGTGAAGAAGAAGGATGGAACACTTAGGATGTGCATTGACTACAGAGCCCTCAACTCAGTTACCGTGAAGACTAAGTACCCTAAATCTTGGATTGATGAGCTATTGGACCAACTCAATGGAGCCACTATATTTAGCAAGATTGATCTCAGGTTGGGATACAAGCTGATTAGGGTGAAGCCAGAAGACATCCCTAAGACAGTATTCAGGACCAGATATAGACATTACAAGTACTTAGTCATGAGTTTTGGCCTCACCAATGTCCCTGCAACATTCATGACCGTGATGCAGACTGTCTTCCAGGGGTACTTAGACAGGTTTGTGATAATCTACCTAGATGATATATAGACATACAACAAAACAGAAGAGGATCACATGATGCACCTTGAGAAGGTCTTGAAGAAGCTAAGAGAGAACAAACTATATGTCAAGCTTGCCAAGTGTGAATTCTTCAAGGAACATGTTGAATATCTTGAACACATAGTGACTAGCACAGGAGTGACCTTGGACCTGAAGAAGGTTGAAGTTATCATGAATCTGAAGCATCCCCATAGCATATCAGAACTCAGATCATTCCTTGGAATGGTTTCCTATTATTGGAGATTTGTCAAGTCCTTTGCAAGAATTGTAGCCACTTTAACTGATACCCTAAAGAAAGACAATACCTACAAGTGGGACATAGCTTGTGAGACTGCCTTCCAGATGCTCAAGAATGAGCTTGCAAAGCTGCCAAGCTTGAGAATACCTAACCTCAGAAAAGAATTTACCTGTGCACATATGCTTCAGATTATGCAACTGGTGGAGTGTTGAGCCAAGAACACAAGGGAAAGGACTACCCAGTTGTCTTTGAATCCAAGAAACTGAACTCACCAGAACACACTATCCAGTGCATGAGAAGGAGATGCGTGCTACAATACACTGTTTGAAGACATGGTGATGCTATATTGTAGGAGTCAAGTGCATGCTTAAGACTGATCATGCATCCCTCAAGTATGTACTACTCAGAAGATACTCTCTAGAAGAATGACAAGATGGAGTAAATACAATCAGCAATTTGATTTGGAGATTGTCAACTGCCCTAGAAGAAACAACATGGTCGCTGATGCTTTATCAAGATTAGGACAAGCTGCACAACTCAACTTGGTGCATGAATTAGATAGGTCTAGCCAGTTACCAAAGTACTTGGAGGACCAAGCCATTCCTAACAAGGTGGATGAAGAGATCAAGAAGATAATCCAGGTTAAAGCCAGCAAATTTGTTGTACAGGATGAAACACTCTACCAAACTGTGGATGGAAGGCCTATTGCCTATTGCCTATTGCCCTTATGTTGCTTGTCTGGATTTATTACATAAGCTACACAATGGATATGGACATCTTGGAACTGAAGGAACCTATAGCCTTGTGAAAGCCAGGGCATTGTGGCCCAGAATGAAACAAGACATTGAGAAACTAGTGAAAACATGCCCTAATTGCCAGATTAACCAAGGCCAACCACAGAGAATTGCCAAACTCTTTCCCTTAGAGCCAGTGGGACTGTTTGAAAGATGGGGAATTGACTTTATTGGAAGACTGCCAACTACCAGGAAATGCAACCATTGGAGCCTAGTAGCATCTGACATGCCACTAAATGTCCAGTGGCTAAAGCAGTATCTGTAGACAGTAAACAAGAAGTTGCAGGTTTCATCTACCATGAGATCCTCATTAAGGTTGGATGACCTGTAGAGACTCTATCCAATAGAGGAGCAAACTTTATGGCAAAGATATTAGAAGCTTACCTGGAACTGCAGCACATCAGACATTTGAAAACCTTGGCATATCACCCTAGAACTAATGGAGCCCCCAAGCAGTTTAATGGATTATTTGGAATAATGCTGACCCTGTATGCAAACGGAGCTGCCAGTAGATGGAATGAGTACATAGACATGCACTCTTTGCATGCAGAGTTAGAGTACACAACACCACCCAACAATTGCCATTTTACTTAGTGTATGGATGTGAACCAAGGATTCCAGGAGATCTCTCACAACCAAATCTTACAGACACCTTAGACAAGGAATTCAGTCAGCCAAGTAGATACCAGCAGCTGGAACAAAGATGTCAAGAGGCACAGGCCAAAGTATCTCAAAGTGCAGAAAAGATGAAGCTGAGATTGGATAAGACTGTATCACCAGAATCATTGACAGTTGGGAACTTTGTATTACTGAGAAACAATACTTGGAAGATGTTTGAGCCACAATGGACAGGACCTTTCAAGATTATCAGAGAATGTCCATATACTACTCACCAACCAGTGGACAAACTAGGGAATTTCCAGGATGATTTAGTTTGTAGATACCATGACAAGCTTGCAAGACTTGATGACAATACTGAACCATCAAGATATTGGTATCACAAAAAAAAAGATTGAGGAGAACCCTCTCAACTTTAGTAGGGGAGAATGTTATGACCTACTGTTTAGATGCTTAAGTTTGATCAGTTTTAGTCAAATCAATTAGTTATATGTTTAGCCTATCAATATATCTGTGTTATCTATCAAATCAGTAGCATTAGTCAGCAGATGAATCAGCAGATTCTTACCAGACAGGAATAGATATATTAAGTAGAATCTTATTGGGTGATGATGATGTATCAAATGAGTCATCAGCCACAACCTACATTAAGAAATACAATTAGTCAGCAATTGATCTGGCAAAAATGTCTATAAGGAGCTGCTGGATCCTCAATAAAAATCAGTTCAAGTTTTAGTGAATACAATACTAACCAAACTTCCTATTCCTCTACAACTCTTATGCAAAGACTTGTAACATTTACTCAGAAGGTACTCTCCAGAAGAATGACAAGATGAAGTAAATACATTCAGCAATTTGGCTTGGTGATTGTCTACTGCCCTGGAAAAAACAAGACAGTTGCTGATGCCTTATCAAAACTAGAACAAGTCGCACAACTCAACTTGGTGCATGAATCAGATTGGCCTAGCCTATCACCAAAGTACTTGGAGAACCAAGCCACTCCTAATTAGGTGGATGAAGAGATCATGAAGATAATCTGGGATGAAGCCAACAAATTGTAGTACAGGATGAAACACTTTACTAAATTGTTGATGAAAGCCCTATTGCCTATTGCCCGTATTTTGCTAAACTGGATTTGATATACAAGCTACACAATGGATAGGGCCTTCTTGGAATTGAATGAACCTATAGCCATGCCAAAGTCAGAGCATGGTGGTCCAGAATGAAACTAGATCTGAGAAAATGGTGAAAACATACCCAAACTGCCAAATCAATCAAGGCCAACCACAGATAATTGCTTAACTCTTTTCCTTGGAGCCTGTGAGCCCATCTGAGAGTTGGGGAATTGAGCTTATTGGAAGATTGCCAACCACCAGGAAATGCAACTGCTGTATCCCAATAGCAATTGACAATGCCAGTAAATGGCCAGTTGCTAGAACTGTACTGGTGGTCAGTGAGCCAGAGGTTGCAAGTTTCATCTACCAAGAGGTCCTTATGAAGTTTGGATGCCCTGTAGAGATTTTATCCAATTGAGGAGCAAACTCCACAGCAATGACATTAGAAGCTTACCTGAAAATGCAGCAGATAAAGCACCTGAAACCTTGGCATATTAACCTAGAACTAATGGAGTTACTGAGCAGTTTAATGGACTATTTGCAAAAATGCTGACCAAACATGTAAATGGCGCTATTAGGAGATGTAATGAGTTTACAGACCAAGCACTTTTTACCCAACCATTGCCATTTTACTTAGTCAATGAATGTGAACCAAGGATTCCATGAAATCTTGCAAAACTAAATTTTAGAGATACCTTAGAAGGATGAACTCAGTCAGCCAGGTAGACATCAGCGGCTGGAACAAAGACATCAAGAGGCACAGGACAAAGTATCTCAATGTGCAGCAAAGATTAAGCAGAGATTGAATAAGACTGCATCACTGGAAGCATTGACTATTGGGAACTTTGTATTGCTGAGAAACAAAACATGAAAGAAGTTTGAGCCACAATAGACCTGCTCATTCAAGAATGTCAGACAAAGTCCATTTCAGCTTTAGTAGGGGAGAAAGTTGTGATCTCCACTTGAATGATTAAGTTAGATCAGTTTCTAGTGAAGTCAGTTGGTCTTATGTTCAGCCTACCAGTATATCAATGTTATCTAACAAGTCAGTAGTATTATCCAGCAGATGAATCAGCAGAGCCTTATCAGACAAAAATAGATATAGGAAGTAGGATCTAATTGGGTGGTGATGATGCATTCAAATGAATTATTGGTCATAACCTACATTAGGATGTATAATTACTCAGCAATTGATCTGGCACAATGTATATGAGGAGCCACTGGAACCTCAAAAAAATGCAGTTCAAGTTTTGGTGGATACAATGCTAGCAAACTCCCTATTACTCTACAACTCTCATATCAAGACTTGTAATACTAGCATGGGCAACTGTATACAGTCTGGATCCACACCAAACTGACATTGTAACCACTATTCTAAAAGGTGATCTGCAAGAAACTATACAAATGGAGCAGCCAGATGGATTGCCAAGCAAAGAGCTCTTTTAAGGTGAATGGGCTGAGAAAATTGTTGTACTAGCTTGAGTAGGCACCTAGAGCATGGTACAACAAGATTGAGTACCTTTGCTGTACTGCAGATCACAAAATATATATGTGAGACAACTTAAAAAGGAAGTAACTATCCTGATGCTTTATATGGACAACCTAACAATAGCTATAAGTGACAAGGAGGCTCCTAAGCAGACTAGGTCAGCGCTCTTTGGCAAATTTGAGATGAGAAATCTTGGAAAGTTGAGCTATTTTCTTTGAATTGAAGTTGTATTCTACAAAACTACACAGAAAACTGTGCTGAATCAGTCTACATATATCCAGGACATTCCTACACACTTTAAGTGGAAATATGGAAGCCTGCAGCAATTAATGGACAGTTACCTAATATTGAGCAAATCTCAGCCAAATTGGGTGAAAAAGCTCTTATATTGACCAAAACTTTCAATATCAGTCAATGATTGGTGGCCTGATCCTCCTAATGGTATTGACACATCCAAATATTGCAGTGATAGTGGGAATAGTAAGTCAATTTATGCAAAATTGTGGATCTAATCAAGTTATATCAGTTGAGCAATTTTACAGATATCTACAAGGCAGCAAAAGTATGTCACCATAATACTCTGGAGCAGCTAATAGGCAAAAATATGATGGTTATGGAGATTTAGACTAGGATGGGGATTTTGTTGACAGAAGCTCAGCCACTGGGTATGGGTATCTACTGTTACAAATCTTGATAAACATGTTGAAGAGAAATAGGGAATGTAGCTAGCATTGTATTCACTAAGGCTTGAACTTCTTTTTATTTAGGTTCCAGCAGCTCCTCATATAAATATAGCAGATAAATTGCTGACCAATTGTATTTCCCAATGTAGATTGTGGCTAGTAACTCATTTGATTGCATCATCATCACCCAATTAGATCCTACTTATTATATTTATTTCTGTCTGATAAGGATCTGCTGACTAAAAATATGGATCTGATAGGTAACATCCTTATACTGAGAAGCTAAACAGTAAGCCAAGTAGTGCTGCTTTCTTTGAGAACAGTGTTCCTTATCCTCATTAACTGAATAGCAAAGGCTACTTCAAGTCTAGTCAGAATTTCTGCTTCTTGATACTTGAATGAGCACTTGCAGGATATACCTGGGAGCTGATATAGGATGCACCACAAATGTATTATCATCTGCAATGACCAAAGCTTTTTTGTTTGGCTCTAACAATAACCTGATTAAAGATTTACTTGGGATTAGATTGCTCTCAGCATTTTGAGTTTTAGTAGGCAACAAATCCCTAGACTTGATCAGCTTGGTTCCCTGCCAGTTTTCTCACTTTCTGATCCCAGCCACTCAATTGCCTCCTATGTTTGTGTACATTGATTGGCTATAGCCACTTTTTCACACTTCTTACTTTGCAACTCAACTGTTGTGGTGGTGTAGAGGTACTCCTGGGAGAAGCTGCACAACTCAAGGTGTGTGAGGTGTCTGATGGGTGCAATAACATCTGGGTCTAAACAGCTGATGTCTTTGTTGATATGTCACTATGGTAAAAGCTCCTGCTTCTCTAACTTCCTAGGTGCTCCAAGTGTCTACAAAGGCCTCTGTGTGTATTGTATACTACCCTGGGAAGCTCCTTGATGGCAGGTCTGAGGTGTAACTGTTAAAGGCAGGTGCAGTGATTAACTGCTAATCAGTAAGGAAGAAGTGTTATTGATAGAAGGGATGATATATTGATGAGGCATTGCCTTCACTTAAATACTTTTCCTGATTGCCAAGTGATTACTAATGACAAGATTCTAGATGATCCCAGGCATCAGTGGAATTCTTAATGACATCACAATGAGCTCAAAATATGCCAAGTATGTCCTGGAAGATTCAAAAAGGCAATGCACATCCAACCAATCAGAGTGCAGTAGTCTGAAACCTGTGCAACATAGAGATATCATATATGGTACTTAAATGGCAGGGATGGTAACACAGACTTAGGTAATGTGTCATTGCTACTTGTGCGTGTACGTGCCTAATATAGATACATATAGAGATCATTTCCATGCTTCTGCGGTAATGGAAAGTATTCCATTACTACAATATCTCTAAACCAATATTGCACTCATTTATTGATTTTGCTTTTTGCTCTTGTAACACAGAAGTGAAAGATCAAGAATTTCCAACTTTGAAGGACAAATGCTCCAGACCCTGACAAGCAATCAACCCAAGAATATTATGTCATACCAAACTTGTAGTAGTCAGCACATGTTTCAGATTGCAGCTCATTTGAAGCATTACTTAAGGAGTTATGACCAAAAGAGTCTAATTATTATATTTACTATGCCTTATTGCCAGGATTACTATGGTGACTTTGATTGCGTGTAACTTTTGAAATAGCCAATTAAATCATGTGAAAATTGCACAGGTGCTGCACCTATGTCCAATCTGCGCTACTGCAAATTATTTGCTTTGTATCACATGTATTGCTTGCGCAATTGCCCATACACTATAATCCTTCAGAGTTTTCATATATATGACTTCCCCAGCTGAAAAATAAAAAGGGAGCCTGTCTTTGCAGAATCTCCACACTACAATTACAAGCTTAAAGGTTATAAGACTTCCCCTGCATCACTTGCACTGTTGAGTATTCTGACTCTGATCAGTACTACATCAATAAAGAGACTGCAAAGCTCACAAGAATCCAACCTAAGTTCTACAAGAATCTACCACTTTTCTGTTGGAAAAGTCCCCTCTAAGAAGCCCCTTTACTCTAGAGAAGCCCCTTTAGGCACCCCTTTAGTGTAAAGTCCACTTTAGAGCCCACTACAAGAAGCCCACTTACTCTAAAGACACCCCTTAAGACACCCCTTTAGGTCTAAAGACCCCTTTAGAGACTTCTACAACACACCCCTTTAGGTTAAAGAAGAGTTCAGAATTTCCATATTACGAAATATTTTCTCAGAAAGGAAAGTGACTTTCAAATAAGGAAAAATTACTATAAGAGTAAATATGCTCATCAGTCAACAGAAGGTCAGAACATTGCTGTAGAAGTGATAAACACTGCCTATAGTATATTTTGAGCCCAAGATTGAGGAAATTAGTGAAGGTTATATCTTATATTGGTATATCAAATTCCTAATAAACAATTTCAATATTAGCATACAGGAAGTTGTTGTATATTGTTGATTATCCTCTACATTGTAGAACAAGCCCCAAAATAATCACAATACAACACAACAGATAATACTAATAATATGGGCAAAAGAAGAATGGGATAATACCAATAAGATAAAATATGGATAAGTACATCATAATAGCTATATGAATAAACTTGTCTGTGGGAGGTATGTTTACCTTATCACAGCATCAGAGCAGAATTTATTAAGGAGAAAGTGTAGTTCATTACAAGAAGCACTCAGAGAAAGTAGCATCAAAAGAGCTGGCAGTGATAAAGGAAAAGGTACAGGTAAAAAAATCTACCCAAGCCTGAGACGGGGAAGCATACAAAAAACTGCAGCCTGGAACAGATTGAGTCCCATCATACTCAAGTGGAATTACTAACAAGAAATTGGCTGTTTTCATAAGAGTTGCAAGTGCAGCCAGTTGAGCAACATTCCAGCAAGGTAGATGAGTTTGCTGAGAAAGGCAATTTGTCTACCAAAGCCTCCACATCCTCCATTATCAACAGAGTGGAGATCCCACTGACAGACAAGGCTGCAACATCATGAACTTAAAAGACTATCAAAATTCCTTCAGTGGAACTTTGGAATACTCATAGGCACACCAAGAGGTTGCAGACTTCTTCAAGAGCAGTGCTCAAGAAAATGCACTGGAATATTGCAAGGATTTATTGCAAAGGCTGGTTGATGAGGTGCTAGACCTTGCAGTGCCAGCTGAAGGTCAGGATGTGGGGGAACCATTGAATGAACAGTGGCATAGCGGTGGAACCAGAGCATCACAGCAGAAATACATAGTGAGTAATGGTTTTTAACGGAGTTGCTTGTTGAGTGTGGTGTTGGGCTTAATGCTAGTGTAGGGTATAGAGACTGATATAGGTCAATACAACTGGCAATTGAGGTACAACTGAAGTTTCAACAGAAATAATTCAATTTGTACACATGAGAAGTAAGAGAAACAATTGAGTCAGAAAGTAAGAAGTGTGAAAAAGTGTCAATAGCCAATCAATACACACAGACATAGGAGGTGATAGAGTGTCTGGGATCAGACAGTGAGCAAATTGGCAGGGAACTAATTAAAAGCCACTTATATATTGTTGTGATGAAAAATTTATACTAAATATCTTGTGAAATCTGGGGTGCAATTATTTTTCAACAGTCTCTGGACAGTGTCTTGATGGGATCAGTTCCTCTGAGTCACAGGACTTTAAATTTTTGACACAGAATGTGTTGCAACTCAATAAATGAACATGTGAATATCATGTATATCTGTTAATCATTTATTTCACTTTCAATATATCTCTAAAATATCTCAACAGCTTCAACTACAGGATATATAGCAGTAGCAACTGCTTTTACCCCAAAAGCAAGTTGTAACTTTTGATAATGGTCATATATCTTGCCACAACAGTTATCAGTCTAGTTTCATATTCTGACATTATGTTGTGCTGTGTAGTGTATGGTACAGTGGTCACTTACTCTACCCCATGAAATTGGTAGAAGTATTAGAGGAGTGTTGAGCTATATTCTCCTTCACTATTAGTGTAGATCCTCTCCATTTGGCCTTTGACTTTTCTCTAACATTTCTTTGAACTCCTCAATCTTGGGACAAAGCATCTCTGATTCTCTTGGTGAAGTAGAGCAGTAAGTATACCACATAACTTTTAATAAATGCACTGAATATATCATTCCAGCTAAGGATACCTTTTACACATGCTTACACAGATTAGAGTAAGTTGAATCTATACTATTCAAGGTTATAACTTAGCTGGAGTACTTGAAAGATGGTCCAACTTGTTTTCATAATATGCAGGCTTAACTTTTTGCATATCAATTTTGGTATCAAATGGCTCTTCAACTTAGCTGACTTTTGATCATTGAGATTGAACACTCAGAACAAATTAGTTCAAGTTTCCTGTGTTAGAACATTGATGTCTTTTCTTTTAGTTGAGTTATATTGGCTTCCAGATACAATGGAATATTGCTGTAATGTTCTGTAATTGCACCTATATGCTTACCTAACTTAGTCACTTCAGTACTTACCTACCAGTTTTAGAATATTTCTCCATATATCTGTATTGGGATAAACTTCAAATATTATCACCAAATAGTAAGTACAAAGCACCTAAAACTTTAATACTTCAAACCACCCAAAGCCTTGCACGTATTCTCTTGGGACTTTCCTTAGCATGTTCTGTGTGTTTGTTTTGCCACCACCATGTAAAGTACACTTATTACCTTGACATGCAATATATTATCCAGCAAAAACCTTATTATCAATTTGATTACCTAATCACATCCACTTTTTCTCAAGCGCTTACTAGAAGTTACAAGCCCAAAGTTTCAATCTGTGAAATGTCTACTATTAGATTCCAAGATGTCCTTATCCATTGTGTAGCTTATGTATTAAATCCAGGCAAGCAACATAATGGCAATAGGCCATAGGACTTCCATCAACAATTTGATAGAGTGTTTCATCCTGTGCTACAAGTTTGCTGGCTTCATCCTAGATTGTCTTCTGAATCTCTTCATCCACCGCTGTGGTGGTGTATCAGTCCAAGGGAGAGATATGTCCAACACTTCTGAAGTGTTTTGTGTGTGGGGTGTTCACTCAATGTAATAACCTCTGGCAAAAGCTTGCTAGGAATACTTGGGTTCTGTCTCTAATCTATTGTGATGGGGAACAAAGCCACAAGTTTGCCAAGAGAAAACTATTGATTTACAATCCCCAACTTAGTTGGCATCTTAATAAAAGTATGTGCTGGGTTCAGCATCCTTTGAGATTACAATATACTAAAGCTTCCAAAGTGAAACAACTGTAAACTCCACCAGCAGGGACTTGATAAGTATGCAGCTATGGTCAATAGTTACAAAGACAGAAAAGCATCTTTGCCTGAACAAGAACAAACTTGGGAAAGAATTAAATATAATAAAAGATACCTACTCTGAGTATTCCTCACCAGTAGTGTCTCCAAGGTCAGTTGACTGTCAGCATGGTTTCCTGGAAGTGTTCTGTGGCCAGGGGTTGGAAGTTCAGGTAGCAGCAGATAGCAGTGATCACACTAATCAACAAGTTGGTATAGTGATAAAAGGGATGATGATTTATTGTTGAGGGATTACCTCCCTTATATACTTTCCTCACTGGCAAAGTGATTACTAATCATGGTGTTCCAGAAGGTTTGGGATATCAATAGATATCTTAATGATATCAGAATGACCTAAGTATGCTCTAAGTAGGTGCTGGAAGGTTCTCGGAGGCACAGCACATCTAACAAATCAGGAATCAGAACTCTGAAACCTGTGTAACATAGAGATACCATATATGGTATAAAAATGGTAAGGATGTTTACGCAGGTTGATCATGTGTCAAGGGTACTGGCATGGATACTTGCCAAATATGGAAGCACTTACTGCTAGTAACCTTACTTAAGTGAGGGATACGTTATGCAATAAGGTAAGCAGGTGTGATAGTCAGCTTGCTTATGGGATAGTACTGATCAGGTAAGACAAATGGGATAAGACTAATACAAGTGTAGTAGAGAAATAGGGAAGTAGAAAATATAAGAATGAGCACATCTGTTAGTGGGTGTCACTGTGACCCCACCACACCACATTAGGAATGACTAGGTCCTGCAAGTACTTTGGTAATAGGCTTGGCCAATCTGACTCATGCACCCAGTTGATTTGTGCAACTTGTTCTAGTCTTGATAAGGTACCAGCACTGTGTTGTTTTTTCCAGGGCAGTAGAAAATCTCCAAGTCAAATTGCTGAATGTATTCACTCCATCTTGTCATTCTTCTGGAGAGTACTTTCTGAGTAAATATATACTTGAGTGAGGTGTGATCAGTCTTCACAGTGCACTTGACTCCTTGAATATAGCATCTCCAGGTCTTTAAGCAGTGTATATAGTCTTGTTCTGCTGAGTTCAGCTTCTTGGACACAAAAGCAAATGGGTATTCCTCTCCCTCATATTCTTGGCTCAGCACTCCACCAACTGCATAGTCTTAAGCATCTGAGGATAGAGTAAACTCTTTTTCTGAAGTCTGGTATGCTTAAGCTTAGCAGCTCAGCAAGTTCATTCTTGAGCATCTGAAAGGCAGTCTCACAGGCTCTATGAAAGATAGTGTTATGATCCTGTCAAAAGGCCTTCACATAGTTAAATTCCTGTGACTAAGAGGTACTGATCCAGGCAGGACACCATCCAGTGACTGTTGAAAATAATTGCACCCCAGATTTCACAACAAAGTTAGTCAGAACTTATCATCACAAAAATATATATGTGGTTTTTGTTTGATTCCCTGCCAATTGCTCACTTTCTGATCCTGAGCACTCTATCACCTCCTACATTTGTGTGCATTGATTGGCTGTTGCTTCTTTTCACACTCCTTATTTCCTGACTCAACTGTTTCTCTTACTTTTCATGCATTCAAATTGATTTATTTCTGTTGAAACTTTAGTTGTACCCCAATTGCCAGTTGCATTGACCAATACAAGTCCCTATACCCACACTAACATTAAGCCCAACCCCGCATTCAACAAGTAACTCCATTAAATCCACCACTCACCAAGCATTTCTGCTGTGTCTCTCTGGTTCCATGACTTTGGCAGGAACCCAATGGCTCTATGCCATTGTTCATTCACTGGTTCCCACACATCCTGGTCTTCAGTTGGCACTGCAAGGTCTAGCACCTCATGCGCCAGTCTTTGCAATAAATTCTTGCAATAGTCCAGTGCATTTTCTTGAGCACTGCTCTTGAAGAAGTGTTGCAACCTCTTGGTTTGCCTATTAATGTTCCAAAATTCTTCTGAAGGCACTTTCATAGTCTTTTGAGCTCCTGGCATTGTGGCCTTGTCTCTCAGTGGGATCTCCACTCTGTTGATAATGGAGGATGTGGAGGCTGTGGTAGACAAATTAGCTTTTTCAGCAAACTTGTCTACCTTGCTGGAATGTAGCTGAACTGGCTGTGCTTCCAACTCTTATGAAAACAGCTGTTTTCTTGTAGGTAATTCTTCTTGCTGATAGTTGTTTGAGTTCTTGATGTTGCAGCCTTGTCTGTCAGTGGGATCTCTACTCTGTCAACAATGGAGGATGTGGAGGCTGTGGTAGACAAATTGCATTTTTCAGCAAACTTGTCTACCTTGCTGGAATGTAGCTGAACTGGCTGTGCGTCCAACTCTAATGAAAACAGCTGTTTTCTTGTAGGTAGTTCTTCTTGCTATGATGGGATTCAGTCTTCTCCAGGCTTGTAGCACTAATAGGTTAGAACTGCAGTTTTTTTGCATGCCTCCTTGGCCCAAAATCTGTTTGCCCATTTGAATCCCAGATAATGCTCATGGAGCAAGTCAAGAGCATTCTGTTTGGCCTTGAGTTCCTGATGGTCCCATAGTAAGCTGGCCTTAAGGTGGTGGTGTGCTAGACTTCTGACAGCCTCTTGAATATTAGCCCGCTCTTCATTATGGCACTCAATAGCTTCACAGATCTTCCATGTCTTTTGACTTTTATGCTTGGCATAAACACCACATTGTCACCCTCCCACACTGTGATGGGTTTTTCTGTGGGCTTTATCTTGGGGCACTGTTGTTGTGCCTCAAAGACTGCACAGTGTTCCTCTGCTGGTACATTGGGAAATGGCTCAATTTGTGGCTGTGACATTGAGCTACTTGAGTTCCTTCTTTACAGCAAAGATATTGCTTTCTTTACCTGGGATATTGATTGCTCTATGTGTATTGTCTGCTGATCTGGTTTCTAAGCTGATGCAGTCCAACAAATACTGCAAGTCTGTTATGCCAACTTGACACAGCTTCAGCTATTGTGCAAGAAGTTTGTAATGAGATTGGAGCAGCTGTACTAAAAACATAAAGCTGAACATGTAGATCTCTGCCACTGCAGTATCCATTCTCTACTCCATATACAGGTGGCTATCAGGTTGGACAGTGATTTAGGCCCAGATACTAGTGAGACTACCATCAATTTTTGCTCTGATACTGTAACATAGGTGGCAGATTCAGGTTGATGAGAGTTCATGGCCAGCAGGATTTGCTTGTAGAGTACCTTTTAATGAGAATCAATCAAGTTCAAAGGCAAAGGCAAGGTCATAAAAACCTTCAAAGTAGCGCTTGCTTCTTAGCTGTTTATAATGTTTGCCATCAGATATAGTGAATATGTTATCACTTGATTAATACTGAGTGTGGTACTTTGTAGCTTCACCATATCTGTTGGACTGCATTAGCTTCTTTAGATGGGGTATTGCCAAAATATATCCGGAGTGTGAACAATGCATTCCACTAATGGTGTGGATACCCACCATTTTGGACACCTTCAATGGTGGCATTTACTAATGTGAATGCCATGCAACTGTTAAGACACACAGGTTTCAGGACAGTCTGTGGGTTATATGTTGCCTGCTACATGTTGGTTGTCCTTTTATGCCATGTACATGATAAGTAGCATCCCAGAATGACTTTGGCAAGAAGTAGTGGTTAATCCTCAGAGCCTGCATACTGATATTAGTGGAAACAAGCCACTTATGCAGCCGCAACTTCACATCAATCACCTGTAAATGGATGACTGGGCTCACTTGACTCCATAAAGTATCCTTGGCATATTTTTCAATGGGTGTTGTCTCATTGCATACTGAGATCTTACCAGGCCCCTGCAGGGTACTACTGTTTGCGGAGATAGGCTCACCAGTCATGAGTGAGCCTGCTTCTCCAGAGTTATCACTCTTTGTCCCATATACAGAAGGCTGGGGTGAGCCTAAAGGCATCACAAACTCACCTGACTCAATTTGCACAAAGTGTCAAGTACAGCCAGTTGCCATTATAGGAGTATCAGGTGGCCAGCAAGATATGATTGGTACAGTAGTAACTGATGAATGGTGAGATATGACTTGAGTAGCAAAACACTGGCAGTGATATTTGTAATACTTGTTGTATCCAAGGGAAAAGTGTAATAAAGCTCATGAATGAGTTAGCTGAGCCTAAGTAATAAGTAAGTGCAGAATCTTAGATTTGTCAAGGGTGACAGATATTTTAGCAGAGAAGTTCTGGTCCAATATGGGTTTTGTATATAGTTGAGTTGGGCTATAAAGGCAACAGAGTTGGCTTGCTATACAGGCTAGGCTTGGGTGGAAACTAGAACAAAATTGTAGAATTCTTAATTTTGCTGAGGCACAATTTTAACTTTGTTGAGACACACAGTAAACCAAAAGGTTCAGTAAACTTTATTTATACTTTTCTGATTGAGTTGCACTTGTAAGCACCAAGAGACTGGACTAATTGAAACCTGTTGGGGTGTTGATAGGTGCATAAGATAAATGAAAAATTGCTTCATTAATCAGCTGATGTCTTGGCAACTGCTAAGTGGTTGGATAAATCTCAGACAACTAATCACTTGGAAAGGCTAAGCAGATCAGTTGAGAACACAATGACCACATGAAAATTGATCAGGTGTGACAGCCAAAAATAGATTCTGAGAAGTGATAAAATAAACCATAACAGGGATTAGCTATGATTGGGTTAGGGAAAATCAGTTAGGGTACTAGATTTTCCAACAGAATGAGATTGGCCAAGTTTTAAATGTTGATGCACAACAATACTCCCTATGCTCTCTGTGTGCAATATGACTGAGAGGCTTGCTACAATAGCTGCATGGTCTATTTCCCCTTCTCTTATAGTGTTGAATCAAAGTAGGCTGTCCATGAGGCAAACAATTTGATACTCATCAATTTAACACTATTATGTCATTTTTTTATTAACACTCAGGTGAATCTAAGACAGTCTTATATTTGAGACATTGAAACTACATGAATGTAGGATTCAATGATGCCCTGCCATAGTAAGCATTATAAATAAAGTTGTGGCACTACATTCACACATATTTGTAACTCCTTTCCCCCTTTAGTTTAACTCACTTCATATATATGCCACCAAAAAGTAAAGAAAAGTTGTCTGGTTCCCAACCAAACACCACTGCTGACAGCAGCAGAAAACAGTTAGAGAACAGCTTGCTTTGACATTCAGTGCAACATGAAGGGCTACAACCAAAAAAGGCCCTTTAGAGAGTGTGCCAACTGAAGGTAATAATGCTAACACTCAGGCTCTCAGCCAAGTAGGCAATTGGGAATCTCTGCATAGCTGCAAGCTGCCTGTAATGCTGAGGCAGATGAGAATATAGCAAAAACAGTACCTGCAGTTGAAGAGCTGCATGTGGCCATTGTAGCATTACCACTACCCATATTAGCAAGAATGTTTTCAACTCATACCAATGCATTAAGGAGGGAACTAGGTTCAGTAGCTGGTAGGATAGATGCAATGGCCCAGAGAAATCAGGAAATAGTCTAGATATAGGATGAGTGAATAAAATGAGTAGAACAATCAGTATCCCAGGCTGAGAAAGCAGTAACTTTGCTGCAAAGAAGGAACTTAAGTAGCTTAATGTCACAGCTAAGAATTGAGCCATTTTGTGATTTAACAACTGGGGAACACCCTACTGTATCTGAGGCACAACAACAGTGCCCCAAAATAAAGCCCACAGAAAGACCTATCACAGCATGGGAGGGATACAATGTGGTGTTTGTTCCAAAGCCTAAGAATCAAAAGACATTGAAGATCCTTGAAGCTGTTGAGTGCAATGATGCAGAGTGGGCTGATATTCAAAAGGCTGTTAGAAGTCTTGCATTCCAACACCTTAAGGCCAGCATACCATCGGACCATCAGGAACTCAAGACCAAGCAGAATGTGCTTGACCTGTTGTATAAGCATTATCTTGGATTCAAACAAGCAAACAGATTAATGGCCAGCTTTGGTTTTCTAAAAAGTATCTCAAGAATAGCCAAAACCATTCAAGGCAAAAGAACAAGGGTGCAATAACTAAATACCAGCAGCTTCCTCAAGAACCCATTACAGGCAGGGCCAAAAGCTCCAGACATGCATCAAAGAGACATCATGCTGCTGGAAGAGTGCTAATCAGGGACAAGCAGGCAGAAACAGATACACCAACACAACATATATCAAGGAATAGGTGTAGATCCACTCAGGGAGCATTCACTCAAAGTATCAGTAAAGGACCAGGGAGTAATAAAGACCAGTGGACACCTCTTGAGCTTGTCACAGCATGGGCTGAGAACTTGAAACAAGCTGGAAAAAAGTGCCAGGTTGCCTGCAGAGTGCCTGCAAGGGACAAGCAGGCCAAAACAAAAGCATCAGAGCCCCATTTATCAATGAGAAGATGTAGTTCAATACAAGCAGCACTCAGACAAAGAAGTGTTGTGTTGTATTATGATTAGTTTGGGGCTTGTTCTACAACGTAGAGGCTAATCAACAATATACAACAACTTCCAGTATGCTAATACTGAGATAGTTCATTAGGAGTTTGATATACCAATAGAAGATATAACTTTCACTAATTTTCTCAATCTTAGGCTCAAAATATACTGTAGGCAGTGTTTATCACTTCTACAGCAGTGTTCTGACCTTCTGTTGACCAATGCGCTTATTTACTTTTATAGTAACTTTTCCTTATTTGGAAGTCACTTTCCTTTCTGAGAAAATATTCCCTAATATGGAAATTATGAACTCCCCTTTAACCTAAAGGGGTGTGTTGTAGAAGTCTCTCAAGGGGTGTCTAAAGGGGTGTCTTTAGAGTAAAGGGGCTTCTTATAGTGGTCTCTAAAGTGGACTTTACACTGAAGGGGTGCCTAAAGGGGCTTCTTTAGAGTAAAGGGGTTTCCTAAAGGGGTCTCTAAAGGGGTTTCTTAGAGGGGACTATTCCAACAGAAAAGTGGTAGTTTCTTGTAGAACTAAGATTGGATTCTTGTGAGCTTTAAAGTCTCTTTACTGATGTAGTACTGATCAAAGTCAGAATACTCAACAATGCAAGTGATGCAGGGGAAGTCTTATAACCTTTAAACTTGTAATTGTAGTGTGGAGATTCTGGAAAGAAAGGCTCTCCTTTATTTTTCAGCTGGGGAAGTCATATATATGAAAATTTTGAAGGATCAAAGTTTTTGGGCAATTGTGCAAGCAATACATGTGATACAAAGCAAATAATTTGCAGTACACGTGATACAAAGCTAAAATTTTGCAGTGGCGCAGATTGGACATAGGCGCAGCACCTGTGAAAATTACACATGATTTGATTGGCTGGTTCAAAAGTTACACGCAATCAAAGTCACCCTAGTAATCCTAGCAATAAGGCATAGTATACATAATAATTGGACTCTTTTGGTCATAACTCCTTAAGTACTGCTTCAAATGAGCTGTAGTTTGAAACATGTGTTGGCTACTACGTGTTTTGTATGACATAATATTCTTGGGTGGATTGCTTGTCAGGGTCTGGAGCATTTGTTCTTCAAAGTTGGAAATTCTTGATCTTTCACTTGTGTGTTACAATAGCAAAAAGCAAAATAAAGAAATGAGTGCAAGATTGGTTTAGAGATATTGTAGTAATGGAATACTTTCCATTACCACAGAAGCATTGAAAGACCTGGCAGTGATAATGGAAAAGGTAAATTGAAAAGAGTCTACCAAAGCCAGAGACAGGGAAGCATGAGAATAAAGCTGCAGTTCTTGTCAATTAACTCTGGGAGATTGGAGCACATTGAGTCCCATCATAGCCAGGAAGAATTACCAACAAGAAGACTGGTGTTTACATAAGAGTTAGAAGTGCAGCCTGTTGAGCTACACTCCAGTGAGGCAGATGAGATTGCAGAGACAGGCTATTTGTCAACTACAGCCTCCACATCCTCTATTGTTGATGGTGTGGAGATCTGTTGTGTTGTATTATAATTAGTTTGGAGCTTGTTCTGTAATGTAGAGTCTAATCATCAATTTACAACTACTTCCAGTATGCTAACACTGAAATAGTTCATTGGGAGTTTGATATACCAATAGAAGATATAACTTTCACTAATATCCTCAATCTTGGGCTCACAGTGTGCTATAGTCAGTGATTCTCACTTCTACAGCAGTGTTCTGACCTTCTGTTGATTATTGGGCATATTTACTTTTATAGTAACTTTTCCTTATTTGGGAGTCACATTCCTTTGTGAGAGAATATTTCTTAATATGGATATTCTGAACTCCCCTTGAACCTGAAGGGGTGCAGTATAGAAGTCTCAAAAGGGGTCTTTAGACCTAAAGGGGTGTCTAAAGGGGTGTCCTTAGAGTAAAGGGGCTTCTTGCAGTGGTCTCTAAAGTGAACTTTACACTAAAGAGGTGCCTAAGGGGGCTTCTTTAGAGTAAAGGGGTTTCTTAAAGAGGTCTCTAAAGGGGTGTCTAAAGGGATGTCTTTGGAGTAAAGTGGATTGCTTGTCAGGGTCTGGTTTATTTGTCCTTCAAAGTTGGAATTTGTTCATCTTTCACTTGTGTGTTGAGAAAAAAAAGCAAAATAAAGAAATGAGTGCAACATTGGTTTTGAGACATTGTAGTAATGAAATACTTCCCATTACCACAGATCCCACCCACAGACAAAGCAGCAATGTCAAGAACTCAAAGGTTATCACAATGCCTTCAGCAGATTCTTGGAACATTAAAAGGCACACCAAGAGGGTGTGGTACCTCTTCAAGAGTGAAGTTCAATAAAATGCACTTTAATGTTGCAAGAATTTATTGCAAAGACTGGCAGATGAAGTGCTAGATCTTCAGTGCTAGCTGAAGACCAGGATGAATGGGCACTAGTGAACAAACAGTGGGATAAAGCTGTAGGGTTCCTGCCAAAGACATGGAAACAGAGATTTACAGCAGAAATACATATAGAGTAGTGTATATTAATGGGCTTACTTGTTGAGTGAGGGGCTGGGCCTGATGTTAGTGTAGTATATGGGGACACACATTGGTTGATACAACTGGCTTTTGAGGTATAAATGAAGTCTTGAGGGAAATAAATCAATTTGTATGCATTAAAAGTAAAAGAAACAGTTTAATCAGGAAGTGATGCGCGTGAAACAGAAGCAATAGCCAATCAATGCACACAAATGTAGGAGGTGGTAAAGTGTCCAGGATCAGAAAGTGAGAAAATTAACAGAGAACCAATCAAAAGCCACTTTTGTATTATTGTGATGAAAAATTTTGAACAAGTTTATTGTGAAATCTGCAGTGTAGTTATTGTGGTGATCTTGGCATGGTGTACTGATGGGATCAATACCTCTTAGTCACAGGACTTTAAATTGATGATGGCCTTTTAATTGGATAATCACAATAATTTCTCATTACAATGATGGCCACCTACTGCTATCCTATTGGATAGCGTATTAAACTCTTCCAATATTGGATATGTTGTGTTCTATTTTGATTAGTTTGGGGCTTGTTTTATGATATAGAGGCCAATCAGCAATATATAACATCTTCCTGTATGCTAATACTGAAATGGTTATTGGGAGTTTGATATACCAATAGAAGATATAACTTTCACTAATATCCCCAATCTTGGGTTCAAAATATACTATAGGGAGTGTTTTGCACTTGTACAGCAGTGTTCTGACCTTCTGTTAATTATTGGGCTTATTTATTTTTATAGCAAATTTTTCTTATTTGGGAGTCACATTCCTTTGTGAGAAAATATTTTCTAATATGGATATTCTCAACTCCCTTTAACCTAAAAGGGTGCAGTGTAGAAGTCTCCAAAGGGGTATTTAGACCTAGAGGGGTGTCTAAAGGAGTGTCTTTAGAGTAAAGGGGCATCTTGTAGTGGCCTCTAAAGTGGACTTTACACCAATGGGGTGCCTAAATGGGCTTCTTTAGAGTAAAGGGACTTCTTAAAGTGGTCTCTAAAGGGGTCTTTAGACTAAAGTGGTGTCTAAAGGTGCGTATTTAGAGTACAGGGGTTTCTTAGAGTGGAATTTTCTGACAGAAAAGCTGTAGTTTTCTTGTTGAACTTGAATTGGATTCTTGTGAGCTTTGCAGTCTCTTTACTGTTGTAGTGCCAATCAAAGTCAGAATACTGAACAATATAAGTAATGCAGGGGAAGTCTTACCACCTTTAAACTTGTAGTTGTAGTGTGGAGATTTTGGAAAGAGAGGCCTGCATTGATTTCTTAGCTGGGGAAGTCATATATAAGAAAATTCTGAAAGATCAAAGTTTTTGGGCAATTGCGCTGCGGTAGGGTAAACATACCCTCCACAGACAAGTTTATTCATATAGCCATTATGATATACTCATCCATATTTCATCTTATTAGTATTATCCCATTCTTCTTTTACCCACATTATCAGTATTATCCCTATATGATGTTTACCCTGATTAGTTATTAGCATTAGTTATCCCAGATGTTATTCAGCATTGTGATCAGTATATGTCTCTACATAAGGCAAGTACCTACATCAGTGCCTGTGACACATGACCTAGGTCTGTGTAACCATCCCTACCATTTCAATACCATTTATGGTATTTCTATGTTGCACAGGTTTCAGACTACTGATTCCTGATTGGTTGGATGTGCTGTGCCTTTTAGAACCTTCCAGGACATTCTTGGCATATTTTTAGCTCATAGTGATGTCATCAAGAATTCCACTGATGCATAGAATCTTCTAGAACCTTGTCTTTGCAATCACTTGGCAATCAGGAAAAGTATTTTATGGAAAGCAATCCCTCATCAATAAATCATCCCTTCCATCAGTAACACTTCTCCCTTATTGATTAGCAGTTGATCACTGCACTGGCCTTTAATAGTACATCTGAGACCTGCCATCAAGGAGCTTTTCAGGGTAGTGCACAAGACACACAGAGGCCTTTGGAGACACTTGGAGCACCTAGGAAGCTAGGGAAGCAGGAGCTCTACCATAGTGACATAATGACAAAGACACCAGCAGTTTAGACCCAGAGGTTATTGCACCCATCAGACACCTCACACACCTTGAGTTGTGTAGCTTCTCCCAGGAGTACCTCTACACCACCACAGTGCAAGCAATACATCAGATACAAAGCTAAAATATTGCTGTGGCACAGATCTGACATAGGCGCAGCACCTGTGACATTTCTATATGATTTGATTTGCTGGTTCAAGAGTTATATGCAATCAAAGTCACCATAGTAATCTTGGCAAAAGAGGCCTGGTATATATGATAATTGGACTCTTTCAATCATAACTGCTAAAGTACTGCTTCAAATGAGACGTAATTTGAAACATGTGTTAGCTACTGAGTTTTCTGCAAGAAATAATATCCTTGGGTGGACTGCTTGTCAGGGTCTGGAGCATGTGCTCTACAGAGTTGGAAATTCTTGATCTTTCACTTGTGTTTTCCAATAGCAAAAAGCAAAATAAGGAAATGAGTGCAATATTGGTTTTGAGATATGTAGTAATGGAATACTTTCTGTTACCACAGTTTCAGGTGGCTATATATATTAAATGGTACAATAATCTTACAGCAAACACCTGAAATCATGCTGTCAAGGGAATGGGTACATATATCTAAGTTAGGGTGCTGGTTCTTGACTGGGAAGCATACAAATAAAGTGCAATCTTCAGATATGAGAAGATTGTGTAAATATAGCAACTGCAATTACAATGTAAGTATATTTGAGTTTGCCTAGTAAGAAAGAGCTTGGATTTAGATTTAAGCAGGATGTTTTGTATGAGAAATAAAGGAAGTTGTAAATTTATAAAAGAATATGATGATGAAATGTAATTGACAGTAACTTTCTTTGCTCCAACTCTGCAAGAAATCACAAGAAGATACAAGAATGTAATAAGGGAGTACTGATAAAATATGTTTAGCCTTGAAAATAGAGTAATGGAGGTGGCTAAAGCTCTAAGGTGAGTTTAAATCTAGTTATGCATCAACATTACAACTAAGCCAGTTTTACTCTATTAGAAAATGTTGTACCCTAAATAATTTATACTAACCCAAACACAACCAATCTTAATTATGGTTCATGTTATCAACTCTCAGAATCTATTTTTAGCTGTCATACCAGATCAATTTTCACATGGTCATTATGTCCTCAACTGATTTGCTAAGCCTTTCCAAGTGATTAGTCATCTGAGATCTATCCAACCACTTAGCAGTTGCCAGGACATCAGCTGATTAATGATGCAATTGCTCATTTATCTTATGCACCTATTAACACCCCAACAGGATTCAATTAGTCCAGTCACTTGGTGCTTACTAATTTAACCTGATCAGAAAAATATACAAAGTTTACTGAACCTTTTGGTTTAGTGTGTGTCTCAACAAAATTAACATTGTGCCTCTGCAAAATTAAGAATTCAACAATTCCATTCCAGCTTCCACCCAAGCATAGCATATCTAGCATTTCCAAGCACACTAAGCCTAGCTTGTATAGCAAACCAACCCTGTTGCCTTTATAGCCCAACTCAACTATATACAAAATCAATATTAGACCAGAACTTCTCTGTTAATATTTCTGTCACTCTTGACAGTTCTAAGATTCTGCACTTAGTTGTCACTTAGGTTCAGTTAACTCATTCAAGAGCTTATTACACTTTTCTCTTGAATACAACAAGCCTAAGGATGTCACAAACTCACCTGACTCAGTTTGAGCAAGGTGATAAGTATAGCTAGATGCCATTATAGAAGTAACAATGGCTGGCACCTATGCAGGGGACTAGAATCCAGCAGGGAGAAGGAATATATTGGCTAAATACCAAGAAGTTCTTTGCAAATATACAGGAGGTATTCATTGCAAAAGTGGTGGCAACCAAGCATATATTGGCAAGATGTATATGTGACCAGCAGTACAAGGTAAAAGGCAACTTTGCAAGTATCACACTAAAAAGCCGTAAAGTTGAGGTGATAGACATATGTTAATTGCAGCAGGTGTGTGCATTTGTAGTGGTTAGTAAGCAGGAGGCCATAGTGTTTTTTGATTTGAGCTATATACAGAAAACCCAAGGTAGTAGGTGTAAGCAAATAAAGAGGGGTGATTCTACATTGGAATATATGAATTGCACAAGGGGAGGTAGAAAAAGGAAATACCATTTGGTAAATTGGTATGGTAGCATCATACAGAACTAGCTGTAAGTTGCCATGCTGCTGTAATAGTGCTGTCAAACACTTGCAATGAGGCTGTCAGAACACCGTCAAGTTTTTGCCATATAAGGCAATTGGATGTACTGGCCAGTTAGATTCACTCAGATAATTGTTGAGCGCACTAAGACTGCAACAATGCCATGTCACTCTTGGCAAAACACCATATAACACCATTATGTTTTTTAGTTTTAGTTGGCTATAAAATTATCCAAAAGCTGTTGTGATCCTATCATAAGATGGTTTAATTGGTCATTAATTCCAGGCTGCCATTATTATAGCAGTCTCCTCATGGGATCTTGATGGCTGATCTGTATTGGATCCGCTTGTGCAACCAAATTACTTCTCTTAGGGAAATGCTAATCACAGAATAAGATCTATATGATCAAGTTAGCATGAATATTTAGGTGACAACTTAAAAATTGCACTATTTAAGATATTGGACCTACATGATTGTCAGATTCATTGATGACCTGTTATGTTATGCATTTTAGATATATTTATGGCATAATATATACATGTATATGTACCACCACTTCCCCTTTGGTTTAACCCACTTCTGTATAAATGCTGCCATAACACAATAAAAAGTTGTCTTATTCCCAACTAAATCCCATCACAAACAGCAGCTGAGGAAGTGTTGGATAACTAGATTCTTTGATATTCAGTGCAATAAGTGGGCTACATCCAAAAAAGATCCATTTGATGGTGTGCCTACTGTGGGTGAAAGTGCAGACTCCTCAGGATCTTAGTCAAGTAGGCAATGCAAATATCTGCTTATCTTTGAGCTGGCCATAATGCTCAGGCAGATGAGAATGTATCAACCACTGTACCTCTGGATAAAGATCTGCAGATGATCATCATAACATTACCATCACTGGTATCAGTTGGTATGCAGTCAGCTCATACCAAAGCAGTAATGAGGTGTATAGGAGCAGTGGCTAACAAGATAGATGCAATGGACTGGAGAAATCAGAAAGCTATTTGGAGACAGGATGAATTGACATTGTGAGTGGAGCAATCAGCATCCTCATTAGAGTATGCAGTATCTTTGCTGCCAAGAAGGAACTCAAGTAGCTCAATGTCACGGCCCAGAATTGAGCCATTTCCTGACTTAACAGCAGAGGAACAGCATACTGTCTTTCAAGTGCAACCACCAGCCCAATGATAAAACCCACTGAAAAACCTATTATGCCATGGAAGGGAGAGACTGAAAAATGTATATCAGTGCCCAAAAGTCATAAGATATTGCAGTTCCATGAAGCTGCCAGGTGCAATGAAGAAGAGTGGGCCCATTGTCAGGTGGCTGTGAGAAATCTAGCATGCCATCACCTTAAGATTAATGTAACATGGGATTGTTTGGAACTTGAGGCCAAGCAATGTGTACTTGACTTATTCCATGGGCATTATCCTGGATCCAAACAAGTAAGTAGATCTTAGGCCAGCATTTGTATACCAAGAATATACTGTAACTGCAACAGAAACTTTCAATAATAGAAGGACAAGGCTTTAATGGCTAAAAATCAGCAGCTTCTGTGGTAATGGAAAGTATTTCATTACTACAATATCTCTAAACCAATATTGCACTCATTTCTTTATTTTGCTTTTTGCTATTGTAACACACAAGTGAAAGATCAAGAATTTTGAACTTTGAAGAACAAATGCTCCAGACCCTGACAAGCAATCCACCCAAGAATATTATGTCATACAGAACACGTAGTAGCCAACACATGTTTCAAACTACAGCTCATTTCAAGCAGTACTTAAGGAGTTATGACCAAAAGTGTCCAATTAATATATATACCATGCCTTATTGCTAGGATTACTATGGTGACTTTGATCATGTGTAACTTTCAAACTAGCCAATCAAATCATGTGTAATTTTTACAGGTGCTGCACCTATGTCTGATCTGCGCCACTGCAAAATTTAGCTTTGTATTACATGTATTGCTTGCACAATTGTCCAAAAACTTTGATCCTTCAAAATTTTCATATACATGACTTCCCCAGCTGAAAAATAAAGAGAGAGCCTCTCTTTCCAGAATCTCCACACTACGATTACAAGTTTAAAGGTTATAAGACTTCCCCTGCATCACTTGCACTGTTGAGTATTCTGACTTTGATCAGTACTACATCAGTAAAGAGACTGCAAAGCTCACAAGAATCCTATCTAAGTTCTACAAGGAACTACCACTTTTCTGTTGGAAAATGTTGTAAGAGTCTTGGAGATATTGGAAGTGATTTGGAGAACAAGTAGATTATGTGGTTTTCACTTAATGATTTATTGAATGTAAAAGTAGTATTTATACTTTTACCTGGTCTTGGCATCACAAACACGTAGAATAGGTTAAGGAAGGTCCCAAGAACATGTGTGCAAAGTTTGGGCTGTTTGGACAACTTTGAGAATTTTCATGTTCTGGGTACCTGGTATTTTGGTGAAAATATTCCAAGTAAATCCCAACAAGGAATTTGGTCAGTATTCTCTAGGATTTGAAGGTGATGATCTAAGTGACTAAGTTAGGTGAATATTTAGGTGGAAATACAAATTTTCACAACACTCCCACTCAGCTAAATGTTCATACTGACCAGTCCTAATTTTGACCTAAGATATTCAAGCTTGTCTCTAGCTAATGGTTTGGTAAATATGTCTGCAATCATTTCATCTGTAGAACAGTAAACTAAGCTAACTAAGTTACTCTCTATAGCTTCACGTATGAAATGCTGTCTAATATCTATGTGCTTGGTTCTAGCATGAAAAGTTGGATTTCTACTTAATTGTATACATCCTTGATTATCTTGAAATAAAGTAATAGGCATTTTTTGATATTGGCCTAAATCTGTAAGGAGCTTTCTTAACCACATTGCTTCTTTTGTAGCTTCACAGGCTGCCATATACTCTGCCTCTGTAGTAGAAAGTGCTACGGTTGGTTGCTTTCTTGAATTCCATGAAATTGCTCCTTTACAGTAAAGAAAGGTGTATCCTGTGGTGGATCTTCTGTCTTCCAAATTTTGTCCCCAATCAGCCTCAGAGTATCCCACAAGATCCTGTTCTGAATCCTTTTAAGTGTATCTTATGCAGATATCAGCAGTTCCTTTTAGGTATCTAAATATCCGCTTAACTGCTGCAATATGATCAGATCCATAATTCTGATTATGTTGGCTGACAACTCCCACTGAATATGATATATCTGGATGTGTTCCAAGCATGATATACATCAGACTGCCGACCATAGATTGATAAGGAAAGTCAGGGCTTTCAGATGGCACCAAGCTCTCTTGATTTGGTTGTGTCTTGACCAAGTTAAGGTTTGTCTCCATTGGGGTAGCTGACATTTTACAGTCTTCCATTTTGTACTTCTTTAGTATATCTTGAATATACTTGGATTGGCTTAGGGTAATAGTCTGGGTACTTCTGTCTATGGAGAACTTAATCCCTAAGTAGTAACTAAGTTCTCCTAGATTGGACATCTTGAACTCTTTAGATAGGCTGGATTTAGTCTCTTCCAATGTTTCTAGGTTATTGGTGGCTATAATAAGATCATCCACCTATAGAACTAATAGAACTGGATTTGCTCTATCTGGCTTATATTATATACTATAGTCAGCATTACTTCTTTTGAAACTCAAGGATTCCAAATATGAATCTATCTTGCAATTCCAGGCTCTTGGTGATTGTTTGAGACCATATAGTGACTTTTTAAGCTTGCAGATCAAATGGGGGTTATTTTGGTCAACAAACCCATCAGGCTGGTTCATATACACGTCCTCATCAAGTTCTCCATTCAAAAATGCAGTTTTTACACCCATTTGATGAATAAAAAACTTTTATTTGGCTGCAATAGCCAATATTAATCTGATGGAATTAAACTTAGCTACTGGTGCAAAGGTCTCAGTATAGTCAAGTCCTTTTGTTTGAGAGTATCCTTTGGCTACAAGTCTTGCTTTGTATCTTTTAATTGTACCATCAGCCTTGTATTTTGTCTTAAAGATCCATCTGCATCCAATTGATTTTTGGTTGATTGGTAATTTGACTAAGTCCCAAGTTTGATTTTCCATCAGGGCCTGATATTCCTCAGTCATTGCAGATCTCCAAACTTTGTCTGAGGGCTATTTAGGGCCTCTTTTACAGTCTGGGGCTCATCAATATGGACTGAATAGGCATAGGCTAAGTTTGTACCCTCATTAATATAGTAACTTGGGCTATTTCTTGTTTGATTGGATCTCCGGGCATTTGATACTGAAATGATCACTTCTGGGACATTCCTGGGCACTGATTCTGGCTGAACCACGGTTGTAGAGTCCTCTGGAGTGAAAAATATTCATTGTTTTGCTCTGATTCTATCCTGACAATTGGTGGACTTGAGATCAAATTTTTGTCATCATCTGATGTCATTTTTTGTGAAAATTTTGAATTTTCATCAAACAACACATCCCTGGACTTGATCAGCTTCTTTGCTTTGGTATTGTAGAGTCTGTATGCCTTACTCTCATTGCAGTAGCCCAAAAATATGCATTTTACACTTTTTGGCTCAAATTTTGACTGATTTCTGGCCAGTTTCTTGGCATATGCTGTACACCCAAATATTCTTAGATGTTCTGCACTTGGTCTGTATCCATACCATGCTTCAAATGGAGTAGAATCACAAAGTATTCTGTTATAACTCGTATTTTTAAGGTATACAGCAGTGGCAACTGATTCCGCCCAAAAATCATAGGATAATTTTTGATCATGGATTATAGATCTTGCCATATCAATTATTGATCTGTTAGCTTGTTCTGCTACTCCATTTTGCTGTGGGGAGTATGGTACAGTAGTCTCTTGCTTTATCCCATGAATTTTGCAGAAGTGGATGAAGAGTTTTGAGGTATATTCTCCACCATTGTCAGAGCGTATTTTCTTGATTTTTTCACCAGTTTCTCTCTCCACCATGGCTTTAAACTCCCTGAGCTTAGACAGAGCTTCTTCCTTTCTCTCCATGAAGTAGACCCATGTGTATCTTGTATAATCATCAATAAAAGTGATTAAATACTTCATCCCGCCTAAGGATAAATTTTGCATAGGTCCACACAGATCTGAGTGAATTAGATCTAATCTTTTCTTAGTTTTGATTAACCCAGAGCTCTTGAAGAGTTGTCTGGCTTGTTTCCCATATATGCAGGCTTCACAGTGCTCCAAATTAGCTGGGGGATCAATTTTCACTCCAGAAATTAGCTGATCTTTGATCATTTTGCGCAAATAATCAAAATTGATGTGCCCAAATCTCCTGTGCCAAAGCATTGGTGTTTCTTCATTTAAGTTACTTATATTGGCTTCCAGATATGATGGAATATAAGTCAACTTGTATAGATTCTGATCTCTGATGCCTGAAGCAATATGAGCACCATTTTGATCAGTGATCCTGCATCCAGAATTGTCAAAACTGAAACTGAGTCCCTCTGCTGTGACCTTGCTTACAGAGAGTAGGTTCTTGGCTATTTCTGGTACATAGAGTACTTCTTTAAAGGTTGGTGTATGGCTTCCTTCACTACTTCTAAGGTTTACTTGGATAGTTCCTTCTCCCACTGCATTGAGTGTTCTATCTTCACCCATGAAAACCTTCTTAATTGGAATTTCTTGATAATGGGTAAAAAGTTCTTTTTGGTGTGTAAAGTGTTGAGATGCTCCAGAGTCAATATACCATGTCTGAGAATCCTTGTTTGTGGTCATATTTAGTGCAGATATGAATAGTCTATCTTCAGTTGTTGCAGCATTTCCATATTCAGGCTTCTTTTGCTGATTATCTTTCTTTTTGAGACACCAGTCTGATGTGTGTCCATTTCTTTTGCAGTAGTTACAAAACAGGTTGCTGTTGCCTTTGTAGGGTCTTGGGTACCTCCTTTGTTGGTTATTATTGCTTATTAAAGCATTTTCTTCTTCCTTCTTATTGGCGCTTGATTTTCTTAATTCTTCATCCAGGAGCCTTCCATATACATAATTTAAGGTCAAATCTTCAGTTCTGGACTCTAGGGCTAATACAAGGCCCTGAAACCCGTCTCTCAGGCTATTCAGGATGGTAACTATCACATCCTCATCAGTAGTTGGTACACCCACAGATTCCATCTCATCTACCAGCAGGGTAATTCTATTAATTAGATTTTTCATTTCTTCTCCTGGCAGCATCTTTGTAGTAAAGAATTTTCGTCTCAGATACATCTTCTTAGCAGCTGAACATGACTGGTAGGTGTCCTCTAATGCTTTCCAGGCATTCTTTGCTGTTTTTGCTCTTGAGCATTGAATTAGCAATTTGTCCTTGACATTAAGGCAAATGCAGTTAAAGGCACTTTGTTCTTTCTTCTGGTACTTTAAGGCTTCCTCTCCCACGTTTTTAGGAGGGCATTCTTCTCCCATGACAATATCCCAAAGGCCTCTTTCTTGTAGCAGCATCTTCATCTTCACCTTCCACACTTGGTAGTTAGATCCATCCAACTTTTCAGCAGAGGGAAAAATTCCAGTAATAGCAGTAGTAGAGATTGCAGAGAGTGACAGCTTGGGGCTCATAACCTGTTGTAAGAGTCTTGGAGATATTGGAAGTGATTTGGAGAACAAGTAGATTATGTGGTTTGCACTTAATGATTTATTGAATGTAAAAGTAGTATTTATACTTTTGCCTGGCCTTGGCATTACAAACACGTAGAATAGATTAAGGAAGGTTCCAAGAACATGTGTGCAAAGTTTGGGCTGCTTGGACAACTTTGAGAATTTTTATGTTCTGGGTACCTGGTATTTTGGTGAAAATATTCTAAGTCCCAACTAGGAATTTGGTCAGTATTCTCTGGGATTTGAAGGTGATAATCTAAGTGACTAAGTTAGGTGAATATTTAGGTGGAAATACAAATTTTTACAACAGAAAAGTCCCCTCTAAGAAACCCCTTTACTCTAAAGACACCCCTTTAGTTTAGAGACCCTTTTAGGGAACCCCTTTACTCTAAAGAAGCCCCCTTTAGGCACCCCTTTAGTGTAAAGTCCACTTTAGAGATCACTACAAGATGCCCCTTTACTCTAAAGACACTCCTTTAGAAACCCCTTTAGGTCTAAAGACCCCTGTGGAGACTTCTACTACACACCCCTTTAGGTTAAAGGGGAGTTCAGAATTTCCATATTAGGAAATATTTTCCCAGAAAGGAAAGTGACTTCCAAATAAGGAAAAGTTACTATAAAAGCAAATAAGCCCATTAGTCAACAGAAGGTCAGAACACTACTGTAGAAGTGATAAACACTGCCTACAGTATATTTTGAGCCTAAGATTGAGGAAATTAGTGAAAGTTATATCTTATATTGGTATATCAAACTCCCAAAAAACTATATCAGTATTAGCATACTAGAAGTTGTTGTATATTGTTGATTAGCTTCTACATTGTAGAACAAGCCCCAAACTTATCATAATACAACACAACATTTCCTCAAGCACCTGTTACAAGTAAGGCCAAACCTTCAAAAAGCAGTAAAGAAAAGTCAGGTAGCTTGAAGAGTACTAGTTAGGGGCAAGCAGGTAGATGCAGCTGTGCAGCATTTATCAAGGAGTAAATGTAGTAAAATACCAGTAGCCTGCAGTCAACATGGTGGTGAGAGACCTGGCAGTGATAAAGATAAGGTGGATGTTAAGGTATAGGTAAAAAAGTCTACCCAAACCAGAGGAAGGGTAATGTGAGAAAAAGCTGCAGCTCTCACGAATAGAATAGTTGACTTTAAGTGGTATGAATCCCAAAATACCCAAGAAAAATTACAAACAAGACTATAGCTGATCTCACAACAGTTGAAAGTACAGCCTGCTGAGCCACACTCAAGTGAGGTAGATGAGTTTGCAGAGAAAGGCACTTTGTCTACCACAGCCTCTGCATCCCCTATTAAAGATAGAAAGGCGGTCCTGCTGGCATGCAAAGCAGCAACATCAAGAAATTAGAGGACTACCAAAATGCCTACAGTGAATTTTGCAACAGTAATGGGCACAGCAAGAGGATGCAGCACTTTCTCAAGAGCAGTGCACAAGAAAAACACATGAATACCACAAGGATTTATTGCAAAGACTGGAAGAGGAGGAGCTAGATCCTGTAGTGTTATGAGAAGACCAGGATGTATTGTTAGGAATAGGGACTTGTATAGGTCTGTAAAATCTACAATTCAGCCACAACAGCATATTCATTGGAAATAAACTAACTTTTATGCACAAAAAAGTTAAGCTTTAGTTGCATCAAGAAGTAAGCAGTGTTATACAGAGGCAATAGCCAATTAATGAACACAAACATAGGAGATGATTTAGTGCCTGGGATCAGAAAGTGTGAGGAATGGCAGAGAACAATTCAGCAGCAAATAGGAAGCTGCTGTAATGAGAATTATGATCAAGTTTTTGATGAAATTTGAGATGCAATTTTCTTTCAGTGGTTGTAACAAAGTGTTCTAATGGCATCAATGCCTCTTAGTTATAGGACTTAAAGCTTGTAATGGTCTTCTGATGGGATCATCACTACTATTTTTTCATAGGGTAAGAAGTTCAAGATGTCTCATCTAGGAGAGCAAAGTTACTACCAAGTGATGAAATTCTCCATAGACAGAGATATCCATATCATCTCCTTAAGCCAATCCTAGTATGTTCAAGATATACCAAAGAAGTACCAAATGGAAGACTATAAACCTGCTACTAACCCAATGCAGACAAATCTTAACTTGATCACAACTCAACTAGATCAACTGAGCTTGGTGCCATCTGAAAGCCTTGACTTTCCTTATCAGTCAATGGTTGGCAGTCTGATGTACATCATGCTTAGAACATGTCCAGATATCTCATATTCAGTGGGAGTTGTCAGCCAGTACAATTGGAACCATAGATCTGATCATATTGCAGTAGTTAAGTGGATTTTTAGATACCTAAAAGGAACTACTGATATCTGCTTAAGGTACACCTATAAGGGTTCAGAACAAGATCTTGTGGGATACTCTGATGCTGATTGGTGACAAATCATAGAAGACAGAAGATGTACCACAGGATACATCATTCTTTACTACAAAGGAGCAATTTGATGGAAATCCAGAAACCCTAAAATAAATTATTAAGATGATCCCATCAAAAGGCTGTCACAAATTTAAAGTCCTGTGACTAAGAGGTACTGATCCTGTCAGGAAGCCAGGCTCAGACTGTCAAAAAATAATTACACCCCAGATTTCACTAAAAACTTAGTCAAAATATTTTATCCCAATGATATATTAGTGGCTTTTGATTGGTTCCCTGCCAATTTGCGCACTTTCTGATCCCAGACACTTGATCACCTATGTTTGTGTACATTGATTGGCTATTGCCTCTTTTTCACACTCCTTGCTTTCTGACTCAACTGTTTCTCTTACTTTTTATGTGTACAAATTGACTTATTTCCATTGAACTTCAGTTGTATCTAAATTGCCAATTGTATTGACCTATATAAGTCCTTGTACCCTGAACTAACATTAAGCCCAACCCCACACTCAGCAAGTAACTCCATTAAAATGCACCACTCACTAAGTATTTCTGCTGTGATGCTCTGGTTCCCACACATCCTGGGCTTCAGCTGGCATTACAAGGTCTAGCACCTCACCTGCCAGTCTTTGCAATAAATCCTTGCAATATTCAAGTGTGTTTTCTTGAGCACTGCTCTTGAAGAAGTGATGCAACCACTTGGTGCACCCATTAATGTTGCAAAAACTCACTGAAGGCATTGTGATAGTCTTTTGAGTTCCTGACATTGTAGCCTTGTCTGTCAGTGGGAACTCCCCTCTGTCAACAATGGATGATGTGGAGGCTGTGGTAGACAAATTGCCTTTCTCTGCAAACTCCCCTACCTAGCTGGATTGTAGCTCAACTGCCTGCACTTCCAGCTCTTGTGAAAGCAGCTGTTTTCTTGTTGGTAATTCATCTTGGCTATGATGGGACTCAGTATGCTTTGGGCTTATGGTGTTAATTGGCAAGAACTGCAGCTTTTTTTGTATGCTTCCCTGTCTCAGTCTTGGGTGAACATTTTTCCCTTTGCCTTTTCCTTTATCACTACCCAGTCTTTCACTGCTACTTTGTCTGAGTGCTTCTTGTAATGAAATATGTTTTCTCCTTGATAAATTCTGCTCTGACACCTCTGTTTTGGCCTTCTTGTCCCTGGCTGGCACTCACCTGGCGGCCTGACATTTCTTTTCTGCTTGTTTTGAGCTCTTAGCTGTAGTTGTGACAGGCTCCTGAGGAAGCTGCTGGTTTTTATCACTGCCAGGTACTTGACTGCTACTTTGACTGAGTGCTTGTTGAGTGGTAATACGCTTTTTGCTTGATAAATGTTGTGCTGGTGCATCTGTGTCTGCCTGCTTTTCCCTTATTGGCACTCTTCCAGCTACCGGCTATCTTGTTGATGCTTGTTTGGATCTTTTGGCCCTGCTTGTAACAGGCTCTTGAGAAGGCTGCAGGTTTTTAGCCATAGTGCCCTTGTACTTCTGCCTTTGATAGTTTCTGCTGCTCTTAAGATACTCTCATAGCATAGCAATGCTGACCCAAAGTCTTTTTTCCTGTTTGAGTCCAGGATAATGCTCATGGAGCAAGTCAACTGCATTCTGCTTGGCCTTGAGTTCCTGATTGTCCCATGGTAGGGTGGCCTTAAGGTGATGGTGTGCTAGACTTCTAACAGCCTCTTGAATATTAGCCCACTCTTTATCATTGCACTCAACAACTCCTACAGATCTTCAATGTCTTGGATTTTTAGGCTTTGGTATAAACACCTCATTGTCTCCTTCCAATGCTGTGATAGGTTTTTCTGTGGGCTTTATCTTTGGGCACTGTTGTTGAACTTTATAGACTGTATGGTGTATCTCTGCTGTTACATTGGGAAATGGCCCAATTCTTGGATGTGACATTGAGCTACTTGAGTTCCTTCTTTGCAGTAAAGATACTGCTTTCTCTACCTGCAATATTGATTGCTCTACATGTCCTATCTGCTCATCCTGTTTCTGGGCTATTTCCTGATTTCTCTAGGCCATAGCATCTATCCTATCAGCCACTGCACCTGATTACTTCATTAAAGCTTTGGTATGAGCTGGCAGCATACTTGCTAATATGGGTGATGGTGATGTTATGATGGCCACTTGCTGGTCTTCAACTGAGGGTACTGCATTTGCTACACTCTCATCTGCCTGAGCATAATGGTCAGCTTGCAGCTCTGCAGAGGTTCTCAGTTGCCTACTTGACTGAGAGCCTGAAGAGTCTTCATTATTACCTTTGGTGGGCACACTGTCAACAAGGCCTTTTTTGGATGTAGCCCCGCTTGTTGCACTGAATGTCAAAGCAAGCTGTTGTCCAATGATTTTTCTGCTACTGTCAGCTGTGGGGTTTGGCTGAGAACCAGACAACTTTGCTTTTTTTTTGGTGGCATATATATTGAAGTGAGTCAAACCAAAGGGGAGACAGTTTTACATATAAGTGTGTATGTGGTGCCACAACTGTATTTATAATGCTTACTATGGCAGGTCATCATTGAATCTTACATTCATGTAGGTGCAATGTCTCAAATACAAGACTGTCTTAACTTCACATGAGTATTGAACAAAAAGTGATATAATAGTGTCATGTAAATGAAGGTCAAGCTGTTTGCCTCATGGACAAGACTACTTTGATTCAACGCTGCAAGAGAAGAGAAAAAAGACCATATGGCCATTGTAGCAATGCTATCAGCCATGGAGCACTGCAAAAGCATAGGAAGTATTACAAAGATCACAGCCAGTGTTTTGCTACACAAGGCATATTTGACCATTGATCAGTCACTACTGTACCAATATTATCTTGCCAGCCAGTTAATACTTCTATACTTGCACATGGCTGTCTTTGTGACAGTACCCATTGAAACAAATGCCAAGGATACTTTATGGAGCCAAGTAAGCCCATTAAATCATCTACTGGTGAATGATGTAATGTTGTGGCTAGAGAAGTTGTGCATTTCCCCTAATATCAGTAATGGGGGCTTTGAGGATTTATTACTACTTCTTGCAAAAATCATCTTGGGATGCAACCTGCAATATATATGGTGCAAGTGGACAACCCTTGTGTGGCTGGCAACATATGACCCAGAGACTGTCCTGATTCCAGCATGTGTTAACAGTTGCATGGCATTCACATCCAAAAATGCCACCATTGTAACATGTCCAAGTTGTCAGGAATCCACCACCATTGAGGAAAAACATTGCTCACACTCTGGATATATTCCAGTAATACCCCATCTAAAGAAGCTCATGCAGTCCAACAAATATTGCAAAGCTATAAAGTACTGCACTCAGTGTCAATCAAGCACAAATATATCCAGTATATTAGATGGTAAATGTTACAAACAGCTAAGAAGTAAGGGCTACTTTGATGGTATATATGACTATGCCTTTGCCTTGGCACCTGATGGATTCACATTAAACAAGTACTCTACCTGCAAATCCTGCTGGCCACTGATTCTCATCAACATGAATCTGCCACCACTCTAACAGTATAAGAGCAGAAATCTGATGGTAGTCTCACTGGTATATAGGCCTATATTGCCATCCAACCTGGATAGCTACCTGTCTCCATTGCTGGATGAGTTTTGTATGCTTTCCAGTGGGATAACAGTAAACAGCCATCATGTCAAAGTGCATATTATTATCTGCATTGGAGATACCCCAGCCATCAGCAAGATAGCTGGCTTTTCTGGGCACAATGGATGGTATTGCTGTTGAATGTGTGAGATCCAGGGGACTTACTCCATAGCTCACACACATTATTATTACCCAAACACCAACACTAAGAATATCATCTTCCCATGGAGAGAATGTACCAAAGTCAGTATGAGATTGCAGCAAAGTTGGCAAGCTATAAGCTATTGGTTGGAATATGGAATTAATTGGAAGCTGGAGTTACTTACAAAAGAGGGTATCCGTTGGAGCAATAGCTTTGCAATGGGAGCAATGCATTTGCTTTTCAACAATATCCCTATACTGATGACTAAATTGTACATGGGGCATTTCATGCTAAATGAGCCCTTCTGCATACTGGGGAAATTTGAAAGAACTGGTACAATATTACAGAGTATCTGCTACCCTAAGCACTTCTCATGGGCCCCAATCAATATTCATACACATATGTGACAATACAAATGCAAAGACTGGATGAACTGGATATGTATTTATTCAAGTGGTGTTCTGAAGCCATTCCTACCAAGGGCACATTGGAAGCATTGGGAGTCATATGTGGACATTGTAGAATATATATCCAGAAGCGGGTCATTAATCCTAACTTGGCACATCTACTGCTGTTGTGCAAGGAGTTTGTAATGGGATTGGAGCAGCTCTACTACACACATAAAGCTGAAAACATAGATCTCTGTAGCTACTGCATCCATTCTCTACTCCATCTTTCTTGGTGTATGGAGAATATTGGGCCTTGCTTCACCTTTTGGGAGCTTCCTATGGAGTGGATTGGTGGGGAGATAGGAAGACAAGTCAAGTTGCAGGTACTACCATATCTCAATCTCATCAAGAATATTACCTTCAAGTCTGTGATGGATGTGATAAGTTGGTAAATGGAGGACAGCCAGGAAGAGTTGGAAAATACTGAGGACAGATGTGCACATGGAGAAACCTATGCTTATGGCAATAAGAAGCTAAGCAGCCCCAATGTGTGGGTAATCAGTTAAGTAATGCAAAGTTGGGTTAGGTGCAACAAGCAACTAATTATTGTTAGGAAAGCTCTACCTAAGTATGCCATGTTTCTCAGGGTCACAAGCCAACTTCTATGCCATTCAATACGGAATTCACTCAAGCAAGAGCCAGAGTGCACCTATAAGGGGGACTAGAATCCAGCAGGGACAGGAAAATATTGGCTAAATACCAAAAGGTTATTTGTGGAGATTCAGGAGGTATTCATGACAGAAGTGGCAGCAACCAAGCGTATGCTTGCAAGATGTATATGTTACCAGCAGTACAAGGTATATGGCAAATTTGCAAATATCACACTAAAAAGCTGTAGAGTTGAGGTGATAGAAGTATGTCAATTGTGGCAGGTGTGCACATTTGTAGAGGTTAGTAAGCAAGAGGCCATAGAATTTTTTGATTTGAACTATAGGTAGAATACCCAAGGTAGTGGTGGGTAAGCAAATAAGGAGGGGTGATTCTACAGTGGAAAATATGAATTGCAAATGGGGAGGTAGAAAAAGGAAATACCATTTGGTAAATTGCTATGGCATCATTGTACAGAACTTGCTGTAGGCTGGCATACTGCCATGATAATGCCATCAGAGATTTGCAATGAGGCTGTCAAAACACCGTCAAGTTTCTTGCCATATAAGGCAATTGGATGTACTGGCTGGTTAGATCCATTTAAAATAGTTGTAGAGTGCATTAAGACAACAATGCCATGCACTTATTGCTACAGCACCAATCAAACCCCATCAAGTTTTTTAACTTTATTTGGCAGTAAAATTAGCTAAATGCTGTTGTGATCCTGTCATAAGATTGTTAAGAGGGTCACTGATTCCATGCTGCTGGTATTATGACAGTCCCCAAATGGGATCCTGATGGCTGATCTGGATTGGATCCACCCATGGGACCAAATTATTTTTCATAGGGGAAGGCACAAACTATAACACGTTCCATCACAGAGACAGAGTATATGGCTACCTGTGAGGTTACAAATGAAGCAATGTGGTTGGGAAAGCTTTTTAAAGACCTGGATGCATGTCAAAAGGCCCCTGCTATATTATTTCAGGATAATCAAGGATATATACAAATATGTATAAATCCAGCTTTTCATGCAAGAACTATGCACATAGATATTAGACATCATTTCACACATGAAGCTATAGAAAGCAGCTCAGTTAACTTAGCCTACTATCCTACAAATGAAATGCTTGCAGATATGTTTAACAAACCATTGGTTAATGACATATTTGAATATCTTAGCACACAATTGGGATTAGTTAATATGAGTATTTAGTTAGTAGGAGTGTTGTAAGAATCTTCAATTCAAACTAAATAGTCACCCAGCTTAGTCACATAGATTGTGACCTACAAATTCTAGAGAATACTGACCAAATTACTTATTGGGACATCAGAATATTCTCACCATAAAACCAGGTACCCAGAACATGAGATTTTGGTAGGTTGTCTAAATGGCCTTTAACTTTGCTCACATGCTGTTGGGATCTTCCCATGCATATTCTACAAGTTTGTCTTGTCAAGACCACGTAAAAGTATAAATACTACCTTGACATTTAATACATCATTATGTGAACCCACATGGTCTACTTGTTTCCCCAGTCACTTCCAATCTCTCCAAGAATCCTACAACACTTTGGTGGTTGTCATTGCTCATTGAAGCACTTTCTTCTTCCTACTTATTGGTGCTTGATTTTCTTGATTCCTCATCCATGGGCCTTCTGTATACATGATGTGAAGTCAAATCTTCAGTTCTGGACTCTGGGGCTGATACAAGGTCCAGAAACATGTCAGTCAGGCTATTCAAGAAGGTCCCCACCATGTGTTCATTGGCAGTGTATACCCTTGCTGATAACATTTTATCCACTGACAAGATAATCCTCTTGATTGGATATTTCATTTCTTCTCCCGGAACCATCTTTGTAGTAAAGAGTTTTTGTCTAGGATACTCTTTCTGAACTGCTGAGCATGACCGGTAGGTGTCTTCTAATGATTTCCAGGCATTGGTTGCCATTTTTGATCCTGAGCATTGGGTTGGCCATTTGTCTTTGACATTAAGGCAAATGCAGTTAAAGGCACTTTGTTCTTTCTTCTGGTACTTTAAGGCTTCCTCTCCCACATTTTTATGAGTGGTAGATCACTTGGCAATCGGCCAGTTAGACACTTAAGGGATGCGAATGGCTTAGGTGTCAACGAGATATTTCCAACCAAAACCAGCAGTCAACCGTCGGTGCCTTGACCATTCCCAAGGAACCCAACGGGATTGTTGATGTAGGGCCGTGGATGTGGGTCGGAGTTGGGGTTGGGGTTGGAGTTGGACCTGAGCATTGGTGCGACCAAGGATGTCTCAGGGCTGCCCAGATGCCCCCATACCTGACCACTTCTCTTTCACCAAACCTGGATGATAGATCGCACCTTCCACACCTGCCAATCCCCCTGAAGGACCGATGGGTCGGCCTCTCCGTCGGAACCTACCAGGCGACTGGCAGATATTCCACTTGGTGTCCCCACAATTCCTCCCCGATCCAATCCCGCCATTCTCTTATTGGGCGTGCAGCACTGGGAGATCCCGGGCTTACCCACCAAGAGCACCTGTCGTGGTGGGACCCGGTTCTGGGTTTGGGTATGGCTCGAGAGACGGAGAAAGCCCAGTGTCCCAAACATCTGAAAGAGTGCTGGAGAGCCGGGGGTGGAGTGGATGATGGTAACAGGAAAGACAAGTGACTGGGAGAGGCCGGGTCGATGCACCCTCACCAAACTCCCTCCCCCCCCCCACTGGAAGAGGTCCGGTCCCACCAAGCACCGGCCTGATCGATCCTCCGGGTCCGGGTCTAGGATCGAAGCTCGGACCAGCAACTCGGTACCAAATCAGGCCGTGGGATGGTTGTCTCCGGGTCCTTGGGGATCCAGAACGGTCAGTCCCCGGGTAGGACGGTGGAGATCATCGGAAGCAACATGGATCGCCCACAGAGTTGGGGCGAGGGTTGGACTAATCCGACCTGGCGTATGGTGAGAATCCAGTGGGAGCAGAGGAAGGACGGGATCCGGCGGCCGGATATGGAAGGTGCACCCAAGCAACATTCCCCCTAACCCTGGGTGGTAAGTGGGTAGGGATGGCCAGGCTCGCGATCCACTGGGGACGAGTGGATTGGTCGACTGGAGGCGGATCTGAGATCAGTGGAAGGCGTCTGTCGGATGGGTGACTACTTGGATGCGATGTGCACCCACCACCGATCGATCCCGAAAATTTCTTCGGGTCGATATTTATTCCCTTCGGGCGCGCATCCAACCCACTCACCCATCCTCTGATCCTCCAACACACGCGCTCCCACCGACACCCACACCTACGCACACTCGCTCCGTTTGACCCTCACCACCCTGCCCACCAGAATCCCATGCCCCCTTGCTCACTCATCACCTCGACGAAAGACGTAGACCACGGCGGACGGCTCGACTACGGGACCATGACGGGATTGAAGTCGATGAAATTCCCGCACCTCGTGAGCTACCTGTCGAACTGCACCACGGACAGGCTAGAGGAGGCGAGCCGACTACTGGAGGGGGGGCCCAGTAAGCAAGGACTTCCGGTGCTGGAGTTCGGACAGGACAAGGTGGGGACGTTCCGAAGCACCGTGGTCGCCGTCCACGTCAACCCGAAAACGCATTGGCTCACGTTCCACCTGAAACGGGAGGAGTACCTGTTCCACCACGCGAAGCCCCGCAACCTATGCCACCTATGGCGGTCGGTGTGTCGACTGAGACCCACCCCGCCTTACCAACACCACCCCCTGAACCTCACCACCACCGGGATGAACATCCAGGTGGTGAAGGACTGCTGGCATCTGACCTACCTGGTGGAGAAGGTCCCGGTCGACCACCCGACCTCCCACTCGGAGGTGCGCGCGGTGATCCCTCTGAGCTTCCAGTGCCACCTTGGGTTTCTACGGTCGGAGCTACAGAAGCCCAGGGCCCCGAGCCGTTTCCCATCCTCGTGGTGGAGACCGGCCGACACGTTGCCCTACTTTCGTATGTCGTTTGAAACGGATTCGGCCGCCCCCTGATCCCACGGTGTTGTTTTGTATATACCGATAGAGGTGTCGAGGTCAACCAGTCGATTGACTTCAACGCGTAACAATAATACATGTATGTTTACCCAATAAATGGATCCTGGTGATCATTTAACCCTAACCCTAACCCTGATCCCTACTTTCACCCTTTCCCACCTCGGTAAATCCAATCCGCGGTTGGGATTCCCACTAACCCGGCCAGGAAAAAAGATGAAAAAAATTCTCGACGAGGGAGCGGAGGGGGGGGGGAGCGAACACCGGATCGGAGCGGACGGGTGGCTCGAACGAGATACACCAAGGACCAACGGTCGGGAAGGAAACCAGATGAAGTCCAAGTCAGCACTGAAGTACACCTGTGTGGCGAAATGTTCCACCACGAAGGCCCGGGTTTCCAATATAGAGCTTCCCCACTTCACCGCGGAGACGCCCATGTTCATGCCGGTGGGGACCCAGGGCACCATGAAGGGGCTCACCACGAAGCAGCTTGAAGAGCTCGAGTGTCAGGTCATCCTAGGAAACACTTATCACCTGGTAAGTTGCAGTCTTCACACCACTTATGAGTCCGCCCCCTTGCTCAACCTTCCTTTGTTTTCCTCTAGGGCAACCGTCCGGTACGTATACTTCACTCGCCACTTTCCCTTCCCTTCCTCTTCCCTTTCCCTTTCCCATTCCCATTCCCATTCCACCTGCCCTCTACCTCCCCACCCTAGGAAACCAACTCACCAAACGGCTCGTATTGACATTTTACTCCACGTGGAACATTCCAGGGTCAAGAATTGCTGGATGAGGTCGGCGGGCTGCACAAGTTCATGAAGTGGGAACGCGGGCTACTCACGGTATGGCAAGGAGCAGTCGCAACGAGGGTACACGACTGGTTGACTAACCCACCCTTCGCCACGAACAGGACAGCGGCGGGTTCCAAATGGTGTCGCTGCTACACCTAGCCGAGATCACCGAGGTATCTCCCCCACCCCACCACCACCACCACCGTACCAAACCAATCCTCACTCCCCCCCCCACCCATAGGAAGGCGTACAGTTCGAGAACCCGTTCGATAAATCCCTGATGCTGCTCACCCCAGAAGAATCCATCTCGTTACAGAACTCGATCGGGGCCGATATCATGATGCAGCTGGACGACGTGGTGTCCTCGTTGACCACCGGACCGAGACTCGAGGAGGCGATGCATCGCTCGATCCGATGGTATGTCCGCCGAGCCGCCAACACCACCACCACCCGCTTTGGACTTCGCTAACCTTCTACCCTCCCCCCCCTCCACATTGTAGGCTGGACCGCTGTATCAAGGCCCACAAGAAGCCCGACACCCAGAACCTGTTCGCCATCATCCAGGGTGGGCTGGAGCCGGAGCTCCGTAAGCATTGCATCAAGGAGATGGTCGCCCGGGACTTGCCCGGGTACGCGATCGGTGGTCTCTCCGGGGGCGAAGAGAAGGACCAATTCTGGAGGATCGTCACCCTGTGCACGGATTACTTGCCCGACGACAAGCCGCGGTACTGCATGGGGGTGGGATACGCGGAGGACCTGGTGGTCTGCTCCGCCTTGGGAGTGGACATGTACGATTGCGTGTTCCCCACCCGTACCGCCCGCTTCGGGAACGCCCTGTTGGTCACCGGCTCGATGAACCTGAAGAACGCCCGCTACGCCAACGACTTCCGACCCATCGACCCGGAATGCCCCTGTCTCACCTGCAAGCACTACACCCGCTCCTACCTACACACCATCGCCACCAAGGAGACGGTCGGGTGTCATCTGCTATCCATCCACAACATCGCCTTCCAGATGCAGCTAATGAAGAGACTTCGTCAGAGCATCGTGGAGGATCGATTCCCGGAATTCCTTCGGGACTTCATGTACAAGCGATACAAAAAGGCTGGGAAGTACCCGCAATGGATCGTGAACGCCCTAGGGAGCGTGAACGTGGAGTTGACCCAATTCGAGGCCCCGAAATAGGCTCTGGTTTAATTGAAGTGCGGAAGAGAGGGAAGGGAAAGAAGGGTGACATTCAACATACATCTTGCTTGTCCGCCGGGTTCTTTGTACATACATCATGACAGGGATAGAGAAACAACGTGTAGGTTGCAAAGAAGCCCAGAACCATATATTCCAGAATAAATTAGATTTCCTTGAATTGACGTGTAGTATATAGTATAAAAATTCTAGTGATGCGCTTGGATCAGAGTTCCTCTTCGTCTTCATCATCCCCAGGCAGACCTCCAGCGTAGGAGCCGAAATCGAAGGCCGGCGGTGGTGCACCATCCTCCATCTCCATCTCCATATCCTCGCCAGATCTGGCGACGGCCTTTTGGGCCTTCTTCCGTTGCTGTTTCATTTGTTTCTTGAGGCTCTTATTCATCTGTGGATTCAGCTCGGCCTCGGCCTCAGTGATAAGATCCTGGACCTTGCTGGTACGGACGATAGGCTTGTTCTTTATCTGTTGCGTGACGGGAATCAGTGGAACGTTCAGGGGAAAAAAGAACAAACTGCGGGCCTTACCTTGGGGTTGATCTGGATTTGTGGCTTCATGTCCATGTGAGAGAGATCATCTTCCTCCATCTCATCCGAGTCGCTACTAAAGAAACAGTTAGTCACAACGTATTGCATGGTCTTTGCTGCGATCGAACATACTTCATGGCTTCGTCTATGTTGTCCTGTTCCTCAGCGGTCTACAAACATCGAAGACGGGTTAATCTGAATTCGTGTGATCAGGCGAGGTTGAGACCACTTACCATGACAATTGGCTTGGCGGAGAACTCCACCATCGGTGCCACTCCGGCCAAGATGGATTGATCTTCGTCTAATTCGTCCAGACTGAACTCCTTACTCCATCCTTGAACGATGGCAGTATCCGCTTCATTTCGGCGAGTTGTAGGTGGCACCGTGTAGAATGGAATCTTTCCAATATTCCAGTCATTCAGGATTGACCGGGCGGCGGATGCGATGTCCGGGATACCGCCTCTCTTCAGCTTACCACGCTGTTTGGCCAACTGGATCAGGAAGTCGTTGGCGTTGGCAAAAGGCTCCACGCTGTACAGGCTCATCAGCTGCTCGGGATTGCATTTCTCAACGATGAATTCAACTAAAACAGTCACGGTGAGTGATCGTGAGCCCCGATAGACGGAAAGCACGTGGGAAAGTACCTGGGGTGACTGGATCCTCCAGAAGCTCAACCTTGATACAGTTTCTAAGCAACACCTCGCTAAGTGACTCTCCGTTATCGCCCTTACTGAACACGATTCCAGGGCAATCGAGAAGCTTGATGTTTTTGTCAAGATGGATCTCTTGGGCAACCTTGGTGAAGCCAGGGGTAGATCCAACACCACACACCTTGGATCTGCGCAGAGAGTTGATCACCGAAGACTTACCAACGTTGGGGAATCCAATGACACCCACGGTGATCGAGGTCTTTAGGTTGGAGTTTCGGCAGTAATTTTTCAACAGTTTGATAAGATTGTCGGCACCTATCAGCAACTCATGGGTTAGCCATCCTGCACGAAAACCCCAGGGCGTGGTGGGCCTTACCTAAACATTCGCTGGTATTGAGGAGATCTTCGGATGCAGTGTCGACTGAGATGTTGGATTGTCCAAGGTTCTTTCTCTGGTTTTGAGTGGATGCTTTAAAGGCCACAGTGGGGTACTCGTTACGAAGGAACTTCAACCATTGCTCAACAACCTCTCTGGGGACGAGATCGATCTTGTTCAAAATCAGGATGATTCGCTTGTTTGTGCCGCTCTCCATGATGAGTCTTTCTATCTGCTTGGTACGGCAACCAATAGGGTCTCTTGCATCCAAAACTTCAAGGATAACATCAGCAGCCTCCATCACCTTACGGAACTCTTTGTAATAGGCTCTTCTAGAGTTATCTTTGGAGCTAAGGGCAGCTTCTGCCACTTGTGCGTAGTTCTCTTCGGCACCATTTCCTTGACTAGCGTTGAATTGGGCGTCACGCTTTTCAGCATTGCGGACCAATGCAGTTAAGCTGCGGTTCTGGTTGGAAAGTCTGCGACGGGCCTCCTGTTGGCGATTCTTTTGAGCCTCGATGTCTTTCTTATGTCTCTCGAGTTGGTTGGTCAGCTTTTGCTTGACTGTACGAAGATTTGGGAGACCCGGATCTTTCTTCAATTCTATAGGGAAGATGATAGGGTCAGACAAGCTCGGTGCCAAAGGTCGCTCGTCCTTCACTTACTAGGCTGTGGTGGGCCAACGGCTTTCTTTCCTCTAACGTCTGTCACAAGTAATACATCATTAGTCAAACGCACCTTGGTGAGCACTCTTTGGTTGTTTATTGGCACTTACTCTTCTTGACCATGACCGGCTTGTGTTGGAAAGTCCCGTAGAAAGCGGTAAAAAATGGGATATATGGTGGCTTGATATGATTTTTTTTTCAATTTTTACTTCGTCGAAACTATCTCACCAGTCCTAAGCAATCATTTAATTACTAATGAACAAACATTTTCCCAATCAATCAATAATTCAGCTTATATTGCTCAACAAGAGTAAATTCGAGCAACCATCCAAAGGTGTTGGTATTGGTCATGCCCATGACCATAGGATAGTGGATATTTTTCGAGGCTCGTGATTCATCCGAAATACCTCATTTATCATCCCTTGGGTCTGATCCCTAGGAAGATCGTAATTTGCAAAGTGCTTGGCCTCGTTCTTGAAAAAGTCCACCACCTCTTTGGTACGGGTTTTACTCAGGTCTTTTTCGGGCTCGAGATCTATCAGCTGCGCAATTAGCCTCGATAGTGCTGAGATATCGAGTGAGGGTAATAACGTGGTCATTGAGACGATTTCTATCTGAGGAATCTTATCTGACGGATCTATAGTCAATTGTGTTGAACACTAACTACCATCAAGTCTACAATATTCCACGTGTAGTTTACCTTTAACCAAGCAAATTTCAAATCCGTTAGCTATCAAGCGTCGGTCTTGTATCTTATGGCGGTATCCATCCACAGTTGACTCAAGTCTACTTAAAAAATCAAGGTTGACTAATCCTCCAATAGAACTAAAAACTATTGAGAAATATTTCACACCAACACTTGGAGCTACGCTTACTTGGGTGAGACTGGAATGGGTGTCTTGAGAGGAGTAAGAGGGAACTCATAGCCCTCCATTAGCGTTGAGAAGATAATCGGGTACTGGGCCCTGTTTTTACATGGTCAGCAATATGAATATGTGCATAGCCAACACAGTATGAACCATATACCTGATCGAATCCACTGCCAACAGGTTGTTCTCATGTTTAATAATCCAGAATTTCTCCAAATTTCCGATGTATCGATATGGCTGTTGATATTTTATACGATCGTGATGATCAAATAGTCGTTCCCATCGGTTTCGCATTATGCGATATCCTCTTGTGGCAGAGGGCTCACTAAATGTTTGTTGAAGCTCGTGACATAGCGAATCCACCATTTTGGGTGGATATGTGTGTGACTGTTGACATGAGCTCGGCGGTAAATCTTCGTGCAGCAGTTGAGTGGGATTAACGGGGTTTTCTGTTGAACTGAATTTGAATCGTTTCGGTTGCGACTTCGGGGTCACTGCAGATTCCCGCTTGCCAGTAAAAGAGGTCTCTGCATTGATAGTGTCACATTGAAGACGCGGTTGTTGATTATTATGCTCTTGATTACAACTATGGCCTGGGGATTTTGCCAAGTTCATCGGTTTACCATTAGTTGGCACATTGTTTATAGAAACTTGGTTCAGATCGTGTGAAGTCATAGACTGGGGATTGTCCAAGTTGACAGCAAGATCTTCAGCTTTACTTAACCCAGGGGCTCCATTTAAGTTCTTCTTAGGTGGTAGGGGGGCTGCGATAAGCCGGGCACTTGATGGCTTTGGTATGGACTTGAAAGCTTTATCGGTAGAGGTTGATCGAGTCACTTCACCAGGAGTCTTAGACTTGATGTTTGTACCACAGGACGATGCCTTCGATCCTGAGAGGATAGGAGCATGAGGAATCGGATCCAATATCGTAGCATTGGCTTGGCTTCTATCGGAATTGAGTAGTACAGCAGGTCTGCTTACATGCCCTTTACTCCAATGCTCCTTGGAAATCAACTTCTGGGATGAATACTGTGATTTATCATCTCTGATGCAGTGGTTACCATTGATGTTTAATATTTTCTTGGGGGCAGACTCAAGTCTTTCCGTAGGACAAGTTACTTTTGCTGGACCAGCAATAAGTTTTGGATCGCTTTCATACGATCTTGTCACTATGGGTGGTCTATGATTGATATTCTCTAAGCCATCCTTATCCGTGGTAGAATATTGTGCTTCAGCATTTTGTAGATGTGCGCTATCTGTCGGTTTTGTTAATTCTGACTTTACATCGGAGCTAAAGGAGACTAAGTGAGGTTGAATAATGAATCAATATACTGCTATCTTACCTGGAAGCAGGCTCCGGATTGAGTTGTGTCTTTTCTACTATTTCCTGTCTTCTCTCTACTTCCGACGGGACAGAAGCGTGCGATTCAGAGTAAAATTCTTCTAAAAATCTGTCGATGGCATGAAAGATTGTTTCTGACTGATGCAGAAGGATGACATTTTTGTTGGGCTCTACATTGACTTTGTGCGATGGTTAGCTTGGTGCTGAATCTCAAAAACAACAACCCATAGTTACCATCGAAGCTGCCCAAGGGCAGTTCGAGATGAAGCAATACAAACGGAGTTCTCTTTGGCCCTAGACTCAACCGTCAACAATCATTTCGTATAATCGGCGCAGAGAATGGTCCTACAACTGACCAGAAGTAGTGTCTCTCAGCGCTTGGCCGGTCGCTTGATTGTACTTCTCCCGAATTTTGCCCAAAATATGCTTAATGTCCCCTTTGCTGGGTAGCACTGGTCTTTTGTTGATGTAGAAAAATGATCTCTCTCCTCGGCATACAACGGCTGCGTCTAGGGAGGGTTGCTTAATCTCAGTAAAACCTCGGAAGATTAAACACAACGAAGTTACTTGAATCTGCTTTGGGAAAAATCCCTTCCAAATAGATGCTGCTCACGGCACCGGGCATTTCAGAAGTTCTATACGTTTTGTACTCAAGCTGGCTCACAAGCACCTTCCCGAAGATCGCGCTAATCGAATCCATAATACTCTTGGTTCCAATCTTGATCCACTCTTTCGCCTCGGCGCTTTTCTTTTTGGAATTCTTGATATCTATGTTTTTAAACGAAAATCGGATACTGGGGTGAATCAAGGAATATGATACTAAGCAATCCATGATGCGCTTAATGGCGTGGCTGATTGTTTTCTGTGCAACCTATTCAAGGGCATCACTTGTTTGTTTCAATGCGAGACAATTCCATCAGACGTACCTGTCTTCTCACTGGAAATGGTTGGAACAGGTTGAAGGCACAAATCGTCGTTCCCAATTCACCTCCCGCGGATTTTACGCTTGTCAAACACTTAGTAGATTGTATGCCTAGAATACACACGCCAAACGGACCTTATAATCTCACCAGTTTGGTCAATATCATAAACGGACGAAGTGTAATCATCAATCGTCCGGGTGGTGATTTGCAGTAGTTGACATGCTGTAGATATGGAGTTTAATGCCTCACCTGTGAATGAGATTAGTACCAGTTTCTGTAAGTAATGTAGCGAATGGAGAGTAGACCTCGGAAGCCGTAAGATGACACTGAGCTCAAATCCTTTAGGCTGGTGATCTTCGAGGTATGGTACCGTTTGGTCATATTCGGACGATCGGAAATGGCTATTCCGGTGCCATTATCCTTGACCTTGCCGCGGTCCGTTAGCTTGGTGAAGGATTTACAATAATGAAATCATACACCGCCAGCATGTACCGAAATTGAAGTTAACCCGCCATCAACCAGGCGAATGGTAATTGAATTCGCCTCCGCGTCCAGCGCATTTCTGATCCAGGAAATAAGACCAGTCATGGTGGTTAATGAACTCGTGCAAATCAAAATTGGCCAGCGTAGAACGAGGACTTACTCGCAGAGTTCTTTCACGACGTTGTCAATATGAACGATCACCTGTCCAGAGCTGATTTTTCTAATGGTCTCTTTTTCCAGTGGCCGGATCATCGTGTACTATAATGAAACCACTATTTGTAGCACCATACTGGTTATATTAAAAACGAGGATATATGCGGGTCGTGTCACGTGAGTGTATGCTCATGGACTCAATTTCCTGATGTCATAAGGCCAGGATAGTACAAAGTCAACACAAGCAAGTTGAACATTTAACATCAACTGATGTTAGTAGGACCATCAGGTAAGAGTTGATCAGGGGTTGAAGCAATATCATTGCAGAAAATACTGCTACATTTAGTCCTCAGCATGATACTCAATTGGGTGGAGGAATGATGTCGGAGCGACTGGATCAATTTAAAGCCCGACAATGTCTAATTTTATTGAACACAAGCCCACTTTTAGCTTCTAATTTAACAATCCGGTTTGTGATATTATTTGTGTAACCGAGGTGCATGCTTGTCCATAAATACCGCATTGCACACACAGGCAATTCGCTGTATCCTATATCAACGAGTTTCTTTCTTCGTCCTCCTTGAAGATAGCTTCTTCTCAATCCTCCAAGTAAATCTTCATGGTTTCATCGGTGCATGATTCAAACAATCGGTTGATCTTGTGTGAAGGTACGGTAAAGGATGGCAAAAGGTCATGCTATCTTATACTTTATGAAAGACCAAGTAGCGTCGAAGATACCGAGGGAATTTTAAATCGCCATGGTATCGGCAAAGTGGAGTGTGAGCTGAAAGATATCTACGAGTTCTACGACGCAGTCAATACGGACTCTCGGACGCTGTTTATCTGCTCAAGCCCCAAGATGTTGCATGCGCCCAAAATAATCAATTGCTCCAGTATTTTGAATTTCGAACTGATCGAGCCATCCGTTATATTCGTCAAGCTTCCCAACAGAGAGCTCAAGCTTACGGTTGGTAATTCATCCGAAGCAAGCCGCTGGGTCGAATCATATCTGCGGCCGTATGTTGCAGAGACCAAGTACATATCCGAGAAGGGAGTAGCAGTTGTGGATTCACTAGACGAAATTAAACCGGAAATCAAGCGCCAGTGCCTAAGATTGATTAATCGGCTGCTGAGAAACTGGTGGCGTTGGAAAGTAAACAAGCCGCGCAAAATACGGTGAGTCTGGTTGTCCTGTTAACTGTAGCGTCGCACTTCTAACCAAACTTACATTCGAATCAGCCTGAATTTCCCGTTTCGCCGGAAACAAAAGCGCAACTTTGTTTATTCTCGGTAAGTAGTATAGACCGACCTGCTGCACCAACCGATGACTAATATACATCGTAGACAATTGCCTATGCTGATACATTGGAACCAACGTCTTATCATGTTAACCGAACGCAACGAGATCTGGAGTATGGATTTTAGCTCCGAATCTGAGCCTGCTTGGTACAGATCATGGCCGAGAATGCCACCTACAATCTTGAGTTGCCTTGCCATCAGCCAAGATACCATGTACACCTTAGGCGTTAACGGAAAGATCTACTCCATATCTCTGCTCTCGGAGGAGAAAGACCCCGCCGAGTGGAAGGTAATCAACATTAATCACATCCTCTCTAACCAAATCCGAGTAATCCATGGTGAGGGCGAGTTTCTCTATGGCATCACTGAAAGTGGCACAGTGTGGAGATTTAGCGTCGCGAACTCCAAAGGAAGTACCCTCGCTCAGGAATTTCCGAACCAGACGTTTTCTGGGTTCGTGAATCAACAATCGCCAGGTAATAGTTGGCAGCCTCCACACTGTTGAATGTACACTCATCTCCAACCTTACTCGCAAGTAGAAGAGGTGCTTGTCTACGATTCGGACTGCGAGGTGTACTCTCTAAATTTCGGCAGCAGGAAATCGAGGAAAGTAATGCGTGGCAACATAGCGATGGGCCAATTGAGCCAGTTGGCACTTGGCAGTTCTACGATGTTCAACATCCAGGAATCGGATGAAGGCATCACACAAATTCACTTGAAAACCATGTCAACATTCAACTGGAACACTCTCGATCTCTCTGCGGATCGGCTGCTGACCCATGTAACCTTTGTGGAGACTCAGCAGGGGTGCAGGCTGGTCGGGGTGGATTCCTTTAATACCATCTACTCAAGAGACATCGAAGACCTCAACGAATGCAAGCCTTGGGAGGAGAACTGGCTGCTGCCCATGCCCGAAAAAGCCTCTTATTGGAATAGCGATGTAGGATGGGAAAAGATCCCTGTCCCGCAGGCTGGCGGATTTCGAGACCTGAGTGTAAGTGGTGATGGATCTGTCTGGGGACTAGCTCAAGACCAGTCCGTGTGGAGCTTGGGCGTTGAAGGTGGTGGTTGGTGGAAGCCCATCAGCGGTCAGTTCACCTGCATCTCCGTCGGAATGAAGAACAATGTCTGGGCCGTGGATGCCGAGGGTGATGTGTACTGCCAGCTCCGGGACAACGTATGGATTAAAGACGGGGAATCGCATGGGTTCAGATGCGTCAACGTTGGCTCGGATGGGGTGATATGGGGCCTGGACAAGGATGGCTTTCTATGGAGAAGAGCGGAGAATGGCTGGAAGAAACTGCAGGGGGAAGAGACCTGGGACAATTCCGCAGAAGGTCAGGAGAAGAATAGAAGCTGGGGAAATGTCCAAGGGAAATTACAAACCATCGCAGTGGGAATGCAGAGAATATCTGGGCTACCACTGTATACAACCAAGTGTACCAGTACACCTTCCAATTCGGCTGGAAGCTGATCCCGCACATCAAGTTGAAGTCCATCAGCGTGGGCAGCGACGGCACAATCTGGGGGATTGACCCTTATATGGACATCTATCGCTACACAGGGAACAAGAAGTTCGTTCTTGAGAACGGGAAGCTAAGAAGTGTCCACACAGGCAATAGCAACCATGTCTGGGGATTGGGGTGCGACGGGAGTGTCTGGAGGAGATCGCTCAATGTCCCGGAGGTTTGCTACGACAAGGATTTCTCGAAGAACGCCCTGCTTTGTGCCAACCTGTCCTCGATTGCTTACGACCCCAGGGAAAAGATCGAAGAGCGCTTAGGCAACATGGGGCTCAAGGTGCGGGAGTATCTGGCTGGCGGAGTGGGGGTAGAGAGTTCGTTTGGGTTTTTCGCCAGCAACTGCAACTCCATCGTATTGGTCTTTCGTGGAACAATGTCCTGGCAAGACGTTTTCGCCGATGCTGATATGCTGACCACTGATTTCTATGCCGAGAGATCCTACAGCAGTCTACGAGTGCATCGAGGCTTTTTGCGTTACTACACCGCTCTAAAGGACCAGATCTTCGAGAAGGTCGACGGCTTGATCAAAGAGCTGGGCGGCCCCGAGAGGATGGAGGCCATCTACGTCACTGGCCATTCGCTAGGCGGTGCTATGGCCATCTTGTGTTCTGTGGACCTAACCAACCATCTGGTCAAGCAGTATGGACCGCAATCCAGCAACTTCCTCAAGTGCCTGACATACGGAGCACCACCGGTAGGCGATGCGGGGTTCAGGCAATACTGGATCACCCTTCAGACTGTTATGCGAGGCTATCACTTCCAGGATCCCAGTGATGGTGTTTGCCACGGGGAGTTGAGCGTGGTGCATAGCATGCCGATAAACCTGTTCACCCTTGGATTCAATCATGTCCCGACTGCCATCAAGCTTCGGAAAGGAAAGGCCACTCGATACTCAACTACATCAACAGTTTGCAGGAGCTACTGCCACCTAGCATCAGCACCACGTACCTACGATTGATGCAGATCACCATCGTCACCGGCAAGAATTCCATTGCCCCGTGGTACAGCTTTGATGGGGCTGGCACCTGGGGACGAGTCAACCTTCAGCTGGGGGATTTTCGGGCCGAGTCCTACTACGCACAAATCTATCCTCTGGAAACACTGCTTCGGAAGTCTTTCGGCAAGGGGAACACCGACTCGTTCTTCATCGATGTTGCCGGAGTATTTGAGTTGAGCCAGATCCGACACTTTGCAATCCGGTTCGAGAAGGTAGGCATCTTCAAGGACTCCTGGGTGCTTGATGGTCTCGAGTTCAGACTCGATGGCAAGATCATCTACATCGCATCCAACCTCGCGGTGGTGCTCGACGACCAAGTAAGTATGTTTGAGGGGGAGTTGGACGTCAATAATCCTCGGATGTAATCTTGTGAAATAATGTTAAATATCATGTTTAATTCCCGCTGTTACTCATAATGCTATATATGGCTGAATAAAGTCTTGTACATAACCATCAGAATTGGTTAAGGGAAGGGAGAAGGGTAGATCAGCCATGGATCCGCTCTGATACGTGATGCGTAGGTATAGTTGAGCTTGCAGGTTGGCGTTGGTATACGAGTGAGTTAAGTACAGGGTTACAGTGCTTAATTTTATGTGGGGGTGGGGTGTCTATATGCGTTAAGTATCTACAATCAAGTTTCCAAAGGTAATAAATTACAAAATGCCCGACCAGGCGTGGGTAAAGTATGGTTAGTGTGAGCTGACTGATGCAGTTCTAGATGGTCTCGACATCGACACCCGGCGCCTCAGATAATTGCTTCTCCAAGCGAGACTGGAGAATTTCCGTTTTCAAGGTCAAGAGATCAATCCAGTGCACGTCAGGTACCAGTTCGGGACCAGGGGCTGTGGAATAGCTGGAAAGCTTTTCTTCCAGCTCCAGGGCTGAGCAATTCTCGAGCCCATTCCAGGTGTCAAGGTCACAGTAGAAGAGCTTTTGGTGAGTATCCATCAGAGGTAGCTCCGACAGGTGAGAGGGATTCTCACTCAGCTCAAGTAGTAGTTTGGCCAGCTGAATATCTCTCGTGAGGGGGGCTGTCGAGTGGCTGCTAAACAAAGGGTCGAGGGCAGTTTGGGCCTTGAAAACTAGGTTTTTCAACTCCTGCATTCTCTTCGCGAGTTGAAGCATGCATACACGGTCTCTATTCAAAGCATCCTGCACAACCACAAGCGAGGTGGGGATATTTAGCTCACAGTCAAGGTCAAAATCCTCTTCCCAATCCTCGTCCCCCTCCATTCGGTATTCAGCTTGAAATTGGGAGACATGTTGCGCAGAACAACTACTACTGCTGGGTATAAGGCAGTAAGAAGAGGTGGAGACCATGTCGGATATTCGACGAGCTAGGTCTAGCATACCAGGAATGAATGGTATATGTGACAAAAGAAAAAAATGAGAAAGAAAACTTGAGCTGAGAGACGTTGAGAAATGGATGGAGTATTTATATGAGCCCCATTGTGGTGAGGAAATCCTGACGCATCCATGACAGAATAAGCTGAGTTTCATTGGAATCTTTTATTCGCATCTCACACATCCTAATCACCAGCTAATCACCAGCTAATCCACATTTCATTAATTCCAAATACGTAACAATGAAAGTAAAAGTCATGCGGAGTTCCTGATCACTCAAATTGATTGGATGTGCACCCCAAGAATGTCACAACTAAAACCAATCTAGTGCCCATGGCCTGGTGATTCTTCTGGCGCATATGCGTTTGTGGCCAGACTACCTGACGTGCCCAGCAGACAAGCGATGTCGGATTTAAGCTCAGATGAAGTCATTGAAGATGGGCAGAAAAGAGAGTGGTTTTCGATGATACTTCTCACAGTGCACGCTGAATAGCTTGTTGCCGGGGAACACCATGGCGGTGAGCTGTTTGCCGTAGACACATCCAGTATCCAACCCAATCGAGTGCGGCTTGATATTCAGCCCACGAGAGGCCTGATGTCCATAAATGATAGTCTTGGAGGCCTCCCCTATGGCCTTCTGTTTCATATTCCATAACACTGACCAGTGTTTTCCCAGTTTGTTACTTCTGCTTGGCGTACCATCGGGCAAAATATTCTTCACATTCATGACTACGTTGGCGTCCTGTCGCTCGATTGGTATGGAGGGATCGATCCCAGCGTGAAGCACGTAGAGCGAGTATCTAGGGACGGACAGTATGAGGGAGCAGGTTTTCAGATACTCGAGATGCTCCTCCTTCAACTTCCTAAATTCAACATGAGTTGGTGATTTCGATCATGAAGGGCGTGGGAGGTGAGGCGGCGATTTCAGTAATAAAGGGTCTAGGAGTGCGATAATAAGGGGCCTGGGATTACCTGGCTAGCGGATAATATGGGCTTTTTGGTTTCAGATCGGGCGGGAATGGGCTACTATGGCCTTCCGCTTCAGCGCTGGAGAGTAGCTGAAGAAACTGGCTCCATTCCAGAAGGAGATTGTCGTGATTCCCCCTTACACAGCTTGCATTGATTTCTCGGGCTCGCTGAAGAACCTCTATTGACTTTGGTCCCTTACCAACGATGTCTCCGGCCAGCACCAGATGATCATATCGAGGATCGTAGTCCAACTTGGCCAGCAGTTTGTTGAGTGGATCCAGGCTCCCATGCACATCACCTATCACTATCAGCCGCTGCGTTGTGTTTGGCAAGTGTAGCTCCTTGATCTGTGCTGGTGTCTCCCTAGAAGGATCGATTCCAACACCCGACTTCCGGGAAATCCCAAACAGATTCTGTGGAAAGGAAACCACGCCAACGAGCAGAATTGCTATCGAGTAGATTGCCAGGAGGAATCTCATTTTTGCTGTGGCGTAGATTGCCATTTGGAAGAGAAAATGAATGAAACGCTGGTTGGGCTCAGGGCCAGAATTTATTGAAAGTCACCAGGCTGGCATCGTGGCACCTGCTTTCAATGCAAGTGTCTTTGTCTACTCATGATCAGCTACATTGCCTCAACCAATCAGCCACGGGCCCTTGTTTGGCCACTGTTGTTCTCAGATGGTCATACAAATGAGCTTCTTCTCCAGATACTCCTCTAGCCCGTATTTGGAGCCCTCGCGGCCTAGTCCGGATTGTTTGATGCCCCCGAACGGTGCCGACTCGAAGCCCACCGATCCGGAATTCACTCCCACCATGCCAACCTCCATCGCCTCAGCCACTCGCCATATACGACCCATGTCTCTGCTGTAGAAGTACCCCGCCAATCCAAATGGTGTGTCGTTGGCCAGCTCAATGGCCTCCTCCTCGCTCTCGAATTTGTATAGAGCGGCCACTGGCCCGAAAGTCTCTTCCGAAGAGATCACCATCGACGTGTTCATGTCTAGGAGTACAGTGGGCTCATAGAAGTTTCCTCCCATGTGCCTACCCCCGTGTGCAAGCGTGGCTCCTTTGGACACGGCATCATCAACATGCCGCTTCACCTTGGCCACCGCCGCCTCGGTGATCAACGGGCCTTGGGTGACCCCGTCTTCAAACCCATGCCCGACCTTGAACTTCTTCACCTTCTCGATCAGTCTCCTGGAGAATTCCTCATAGATCCCCGATTGGATCAGCATTCGGTTGCTACATACACAGGTCTGTCCAGTGTTGCGGAACTTGCAGGCAATCGCTCCGTCGACTGCTGCATCTAAATCGGCATCGTCGAAAACAAGGAACGGCGCATTTCCCCCCAGCTCCAACGAGATTCTTTTGATGGTTGAGGCTCCTTGCTCCATCAGCAATTTGCCGACCGCCGTGGACCCAGTGAAGGTCAATTTGTGCACTTTTTCGCTGGTGGCTAGCTCCTTCCCTACCTCTTTTGTGTACTTGCTTGTTGTGACGATATTGATGACCCCTGCTGGGATGCCTGCTTGATTGGCAAGCTCACAGAGCGCCAGTGCCGAGAATGGAGTTTCTGGTGCTGGCTTGAGAACTGTTGTGCATCCAGCCGCCAGGGCTGCGCCAAGCTTCCGCGTGATCATGGCGTTAGGGAAGTTCCAAGGGGTAACGACTCCCACCACGCCTACAGGCTGTTGGATCACCAAGAGACGCTTATCAGGTGCTGGGGCGGGAATTACGTCTCCGTATGACCGACGGGCTTCCTCAGCAAACCACTTAATGAAGGAGGCGCCGTAGTCGATTTCCCCACGGGCCTCCACCAGATTTTTCCCGTTCTCAGCAGTAAGAATCTGCGCCAAGGGCTCTTTGTTTTGGATTATAAGCTGATACCATTTTTCCAACAGGTCGCTTCTCGACTACCATTCACGAACGTTAGGCAAGCCCCCCGCACTGAATTTCAAACGCATACCTTTGCGGTGGTTTTCTTCCAAGTCTTGAAGGCAGTAGTGGCAACTTCAATGGCAGCTTTGCAGTCTTCACCGTTCATTTCAGGTACCTCTCCAAGTGCCATACCAGTCGCGGGATCTGTATAACACAAAGATTAGTCGAGGGTTTCCCATAGCCCTGGCCAACTGTTCTCGACCTTTTACTGTGTAGCGCTCGCTTGAAGAGGCCTCGACGAACTTGCCGTTTATGAAAGCAGCTTCTTTGAGCAAACTGTTGCCTTCCAACTAACACAAGCCATTAGTAGGGGTTTGGCCGAACACGCAGGACGGGAATTACTTGTGGAATCATAATAATTGGTATTAGCTAGTAGCACCGAGAACGTTTCCTAGGTTTCCGAGCCAAAGGAGTGCTTTTAAACCCCGATGACTGGATAATGCGCTTGGCAACGTCATTTTCCTGATCTATCTAGTGTTACCAGGAGGCCTGGAAATTTTATTAGCCACCAACGTCTCATTTGATTGGAGTGTCGAGTGTTCCTAGAGCTTTTGCAGGTTGGATGCCATTACGAACACAAGACTGACTGCATGTTGCAGATCAGAGCTTCTTACACAGTGTGGTGGCCAGTGAGAGCGCTTTCAATGTAAGCTAGGTGTTTATGATGCAGGGTGCCGCTCTCCACAAGTCTTATTCGTTCCTCCAACTGTGAACCTATCACGTTTACTCTTCAAAAGACTGCTAATCAAATTGGGCTGTGAATCAGAATATTTATTGCGAAGTTGCTGATCATAGGTTCTTGATCATCTTTCGAACTTTTCGAAGCATGTGGAGAAGGTTGTTAACCTGCTTTTCCCATCTGCTATGTCTGTGGTAGGGAAGATGCTTCCTTGCGTGGTTCCAACGACGCTTGATCTCTTCCTCTAGGATGCTGATCTTATGCAACGCTTGGTGCCGAGAGCGCACCCGGCGTTCGTGTTCGGCTCGGATCTCCTCTCTGAAACGCCCTAGCAGCTTGTCAGTGTCGCGAAGAAACAGGGAGAAAGGCTCGACATTCCTTTCGTCATTGTATATCTTATTATCCACATCCACTTTCACTCGAACTTCCGTGCGCTGATCCATGCAGTGGATACCCTGAACAAGGAGCAACAAAGTGGAAGCGTAGGGGAGAGAGAACCTCATTTCTTTGGCAGTAGCTGCCAATCTGCAACCAACCCTTTATATATGGAATCGGCCCTTGAAACGAGCATTCCTCATTCTGAAACGTTGCAACCCTAAACGTAGACAAGCCACAATGATATCCGTCATACTGTCTAATACTATAGTCATCACCACGGATGTATTACTGGTGCTAGTTAGCTGAATCATATCTCGTTACACTGTATATATGTCGCGAGCATTGATAAATGGACTGAATAATAGCATTGAAAGTAATCATAAATGGGCTAAATAATAGCGTTGAAAGTAACCATAAATGGGCTGAATAATAGCATTGACGTTCGGAAAGTTTATTGCATTTCTAGCTCAGGATGGTTAGGTATTTGTTAAGCTGCGGATCGGTTCTGAATTGCTCAAAGAAATCGGTTGGGATCGTCACGAATATCTCAAGGCCGTCGAGATCCGGCGGGGTTTCTATGTACATAGCAGGAGGGCCTTGTTTACGCTTAGCCACCCTGAACCTAGTTGGTGGGCCGTGGCCAAAGTCAATGGCGTATAGATTCGCTTTGGACCAATCAGTCAGGCCAAGGTCCATCGTGTTGAAGGTACGCATCAATGATTCGTGTGTTGGCCACCCGAATGGGTCATCGCCAAGTCGATCGATCATGGCCAGCACTGCCTCCTCGTCCAGCTGGTTGATTTCGTGGCGAACTTTTGCTGCGACATAGCCTAATGGCTGGGATAGCACGTCTTTGGCGCTTACCTGAATCGTGATGGGAAGCACTGCATTTCCAAAGTAGTTCGCTGGGATTCTGCTTGGTGCCCGGTTTCGAATGTTGACTTGCACCGCGATGATACGGTCGTCGCCCGAATCATCGAAACGTAGGTATCCATCGATTAGCAGTGCATGCAGGGCATCCAGTGTCGAGATCCACGGGACCGAAAACTTCTCCCCAGCAGGCAGGGTGGCCTGCACATCCTCCTTGAGCTTGTTCAGGTTCTTCGCGGAGGCAAGAACCAACGCCACCGTTCTCGGCTTTTGCATCGAAGCGGAGGTGTCAACAGAGGGTGGCGGGGTGGAATTACCAGTGGGTCTTGCTTGAAGTAGAGCTCGGTTTTGTACACACTCAGGTGGACTGCACCCGCGCACGAAGTCGGCCCATGTGCGAGTGAATTGAGCAGCACTGAAGATGTCCACACAGAAATGGTGTAAAATCACCGTGAGGGCAATTCCCGTATTGCCAGCGAAACGAGTGATCTGTACTACGCATAGTGGATCCCCTTGTTGCGCATCCAATTTGTAGCTATCTGAATCCACTGGGATATCCGAACAGCACCAATGAGGCTCAAGATCCTGCACACTGGTATCCGTCTGGCTTTCATAGACCGGAACACCTTCACCGGAAGGCTGAACCTCAACCCCATCAGCCGCAGTCCTGCCTAGGCGGCCGTACAGAATTGGAAAGTGGTTCAAGGCTTGTCGCAAGCCTTCTATCAACTTCTCGGTGGGTAGAAACTGGGACAACCGATCATCATTCCGGAAGATGAATGTAGGATAGACATAGAACGGCAGTTGAAATAAATCAACATCATTAAGCTGGATTGCTTGCGAAGGAAGTGGCGTAGCCGGCTGGAGCAAACGAAACGGTGACCCGACCATCATAGTAGCAGTGGCTTGTATAATACGTTGTTTATAAGCGCTCAATGAGTTTAATTAGACCGGGAATAGTCCTATTTATACAGGTTGGTAGCCAAGTCCTATTTATCACATTGCCATACAGTCCTGATTAGCACCCGCATCCTATTGTCTTGATAAACATCTCTAGTTTGTACCAACTTTCCCGAAAAACGCCAACGAAACAACTTTGCTGCATTAAAGCATTCTGAATCCATGACTTAGGCTTGACCAATTGCCTCAATAGCAAGGTCTATGCGCATTGATGAGATACTGGTCAAATTGGAACAACGTGATTTATTTACTTTATTGTTGATTAGTGAATGTTGGTTTGCTTCGGTTGCGTCAACTACACATTACTCCTAGTCTTGATCAGTTGTAGGCTGCTTGCGTATTGTAAACTGGCAACCAAGTGCTTTTGAAAAGCTTTCTGTCGTAAAGCAACCTCTGCTATAGAATGGCAAGCCGTTGATCAGCCTTCCGTTCGAATTTGTGCCAAGAAAGCCCCTCTTGTGCTTGAAGGTCAAGTAGAAGCTGTCCCTTTGTCTTTTATTACCGCATAGCAGAAGTACTTGCTCATCCAACGATACAGTCGAGGCGTCGACAAAACAGAGCTCATCGTTGTCATTGCAGCTGAGTACCTTTTCCGCAGCAGCAAATACCCAAAACATATCCCCCACCTGTAGAGAATCCATTTTGTCGTTATGTCGCCAAAAGTGAGAAAATACTGGTAGAGTGTACGAGGTTCTTTCCCAACCTCGAATTCTATTGTGATATAACTGCGGCAAAGAGTGTTGCCAAAATGGTACCTTGTATCACCATATGTTCCGTAATGCCTTTTTCTTTGCCGCCAACATCTGACAATTTAAAGTTTCAGTATTGTGGAATATTACTTCGTAGCTCATATATATGACAAAGCCTATAGTCAGTTATCAAGATTATCAAACTCATTGCAATGACTCCAAACTCTATACACCACTTCCTAAGACTCTTCTCTACGCGTTCTAAGCATCCATCCTACCTCATGTATAGATATTTAGTAACAAATCAACATGTGAATATTGTGCTAGTCTTCTAGCTGCCCAAATTCTTGTGTTGGGCTCTCCACCTAACTGTTACCAAGAAATCCCAAACTATTAAAAAATCAATGGTTAGGTTCTTTGCTTTGTATATGGAAGCAGAAGATAGTGGTCTTCATATAGTTATACCTCAATATGGTAAGGCCTTGGGTTTATACACAGTTGTGTGGCCCCAATGGGTTGCTAGACACTGATGATCAAACGTGATCCATTGATGCTAGTGAGGAGCTTCCAGTAGGTTCACTCTAAGTCATCAACACATTTTCAGTTTTTCCTTTGCACTTGTTGGTTTTGAGGTAGGTTCTATTAAGAAATAAATGATCATATGCTTGCATGGAAATCCCTAAATACAAAAATGTATGCCACTCAGGGTCTCCAGGTAGTTTAGGAAGCAGGAGTGGCTGAATAAAAGCCCACAAAACTGGCAGGTATGGGTAGCCACCGGTTCAAAGCTAGAGTAGCAACAAGGCAAATTCAACCACTGGTAAGCCAGCTTTTGAAAAGAAATGGTCAGTTTGGAGCAGAAGCACTAGAAGATATCCATGATTAGTTACTGGCTTATTGAATACTAATATGCGAGGGAATTTACACTACCCTTAAGGGCAAACCGTAGCCATATTATTATAATGTTTATGATGCTATATTGCGCAATCTTGGAACACGATAAGGAATGCAGGCTAACAAGTGAAGTATTAGCACAACCACAACGACGATCAGTAAGTCACTGTCTCCACCATATCACCAAATTTCAATCCATCAGACTCGGAAATAAGTACACATGCCATCTTACCAAGATCTACACATATTTTGGGTTATATACATATATGGATTCGTTGCTGGTAATTTGCAAAGGATGGTTGTACATTGCCTGCGAGAGTACCTTCGCTGCAAACAGCGAGGTAAGCGATATGGCTTAAGGGATTGGTCCGGACACCGGAGAAGGTGCATACATTCCCAACATCTCCAAACTCAGTGTCCAAGTGAAGGGGCCGATAGTGTTTGTTACAACAGAAATGAAGCTAAAGGGCCAAAGTATTTTAAGCATGTTTATAAACATAAATATAAATGTGTTTTCTGAATGGGTGTCTTTCTTTGTTGATTTCATATCATATTCTGATAAACAAGAATCTGAATATTTCTTTTTTGGAGTTGTTTTGATAATGCATTATATTCGTTTTACAACTAGCATTGGCCCCTGGACTGACATTACATTTGCCGAGTACGTGATGTGGATTGCATCAACCAAGCCAAAAAGCTTGCTAGAAGCAAGGATCTTGTTGTTTCTTAATGAACATTAACTTTGAAGATATTCTGAGAATGCACATTCTTGAAATCCCTTCCCAAGAGCATCAATGCACTGTATCAGCTTAAATCCACTGTTGATGCCTTTAATGAACATATGAAAACTTACTTGGAGCCCTGCAAGTATTTGGTCATTGACAAATCAATGGCTAGGTGCTGGTTTGCCCAAACTTATGAAAGTCCCATCGGACAGGAATTCAAGACTTTAGCAGACTATCACACTACTTGTATCCCGAGAATAGATACAGGGAGTGATTGGCTACAGAAGGAAAATGACAGTGATCTTGGTATGTCCAAGTTGACTTCCATTGTCAAGCGACTAGTCAAGCCGTCGTTTTATTAGTTATTGCTGACTCTTGGTTTGGATCCCCAAATATGACAATGATGTTGGCTGAACTTGGTCTGTATTCCATTATGCAAGTGACTAAGCGCTGCTACTGGCCATCTGGTATGCCTACCGCTGTTGTTGCTGCTAGTGTTGGCAACTAGTATGGTGCTCACTTCACTAAGAATAAGACAAGGGGCAGGAGAATCTTTGTGTGCGCCTCCTGTGACCAATGAATTTATTTTTTTGTGCAGCACAATAAGGCTTACTGGATGGTGGAGTGATAACTATTCAGCAACCTGAAGTGGTTGAACAATATGAGACCCATAGAAGTAAGTAAAATCCTGTCTTGAAGAAACAGCATGTGCTCAATTTACTATATTTGTAGGTTTGGTTGATGCTGCTAATAACCTTTGAGAGAATTTGTCATCTTACCATGATGTTATATCTACAGAAAAATGGGAGTTGCACTTCTATGGATTCATCCTGGGTATCTGTGAAGCAAATGCTTATTGTTCTTATCATATATTTTCTTATCAAAAGTGTGGTTGTCACTTCACTCCTCCTGCAACAGTGTCTTAGCATACAAGTTCTTGCAATATTATAAGAATTGGGCTGGTACAGACATCAAGGGACCACTGGGTAGCCAGAGGCAACCCAGAAGGGATGAAAACCACACTTACCTGTCAATGAGTGAAGGTTATGGCTTAAAGTGTTGTAGATTAGCTTGTACTGCTGCTCATGTTACAGGCACTATGGTTGAGTTCTCATGTAGTTGCAACCCTGGTCATCCAGTGTGTAAAGACTGCTATACTAAGTACTTGAAGGTGGTATATGAGAAAACAAATAATGCTCAGTAACTCTTTACAGATATTAGGATAAGTATTTAAATGTCTCAAATAAAATTGTTCAAAGCCATACCCATTATTCATTAATGTAGTGTGAGACCATTTGGTCCAATAAATAAACTTACCTACACTGGTGTGTACTCCTGAAGTTAGTGTTGGTGTTGGATAACACTGGGCTAGATGGACTACTAATACCTTATTGGCTGAGGATGCTCAACAAAATGGCCCCCACATTTGTGCTTCAATCTGCTTAGTTTGTTGTTGATTTAGTGCAAGAAGGTCAGAATTTGTACATTGACCAGGGTCCTAATGAGCTTTATTGGCAACACTTGGAATGATTCCACAATGTTAAATATGCCACTCCATGAAATAAAACTTTGATCATCCTGTTAAAAGACCATCACAGGGCTTTATTCCTATCAGCAGGAAGTCTTGGTTTTATCAGGACACCATACAAATATTGTTAGAATAATTTGCACCCTGAGCTCCCCTTTCAAAAGACTTGTGTTTGTATTTTATATGATATTTTGCAGGTATTCTGTCAGTATATTGCTGTCAATATGCTAGTGCTTTTCCTTCAATTTCTCAGTTGTACATAAATGTGGAAGCAGTGAGTGATTAATTAAAACAATTGATATGGATATTAGTCAGCTTAGCCCTCTCCTGGAGAGTAAGTCTGCTTGTCAGCAAAACAGCAAGAACCTGAGATATGAAAAGTTGTTTATTTTTGGAAATTTGGAATTCTGCTGATATTATACCAAGATTTAGCTGATATTTGGCTTATTTTCTCTCTTATGGATGTCCAAAAACTCAGTTGACTTATACCCAAAGCATATGATGACCATCCTATGATATTTGGTGCCAGCAAGGAAGCAAGAATAAAGTCATTATGCTAGGTATGTTGTAAGAGTCTGGGCAATATTAGAAGTGATTGGGAGAGCAAGTAGTTTATGTGATTTTAACTTTATGATTTATTGAATATAAAGGTAGTATTGGTACTTTTACATGATCTTGGCATAACAAGCACACAGAATATGTTTAGGCAGGTCCCAAGAACATGTGCGCACAGTTTAGGGCTGTTTGGGCAACTTATCTAATACTCATGTTCTGGGTACCTGATATTTTGGTGAATATATTCTAAGTAAATCCCAACTAGAAATTTTGTCAGTATTCTCTAGGATTTGAAGGTAATGATCTAAGTGACTAAGTTAAGTGAATATTTAGGTGGAATTCCAAATTTTTACAAGGTAATGGTAAGGTCACTTGACTGTGGTGGTGAGGCCTTAACTGAGAGAATAGAAAAGGGTTGTAGTTAAGCATTAATGGACATTTCCATTTGTTAAAGTACCTATTAATATTCACAGATGATATAGTTTGCCCAGCAATAGCACAGACTTAAGCTGAGATCTAGAATGTGCTTCTTGGAATTGAGAAAGTTGTATGTCATGACAGCTTTTTCATGCCAGGAGATCATGCTCTGCTAGCTGTACAATTGATTAAGCACCTTCATCATGTTAAGTTGGACTTGTTAATTCATTAAAGTTTTGAGAGACCTTCCTCAAATGTAGTTGCCCAATCTCTTAATTTGGACCCTATAACAATAACATCAGCACCATGTAGCCTCATTAATAACACTACTCAAATTACTCTGAAGTGCCACCACTCATCAACTTAACTCAGAGGGAAATTGGTTTTATCTTGAATCAAGTACAAGAGGGAATAGACAATATCTAGGATATTTACGCTCTAATGTTCTTCCATCACATCATTACAACCAAGAGCAATCCTTATCTCATATATACTACCAAGAGTTTTGGTCCCCCGTAGTGGCGTGTGTAACTATTTGCACCAGGCAGTGCGAATATATGCATCTAGGCAAGGTACTGTTGGGCTATCATCACTCTCCTTCGACGCGACCGTCATCAGCTTGTGGACCTCACTTCTTTATGGCAGTACTGTGGCCACTGAAGTCAGGGAGTGAAATGTTGGTACTAGAACCCTACATGCGCCAAGCCCAGGGTGAGGGTTTGATGAAGATCACCCCAATCCCCCTTGATTTGATGGGCCGAGGCCTATAGGCAGATAGAGGGAAAACGCAAGTGGATACGTTTGTAGGTGGTGGTGGACCTTATTAGACTCGCACGGGAAGCCAGTGCCATTGGGGCTCTTGGTGGGCTTCATATCGGTGGAACTGGTGTCGTACACGACTATTTAACCCGTACCAATGTCCGTTGGCGAGATACCATCTGGGAGGAGCTCCTTAATATCGAAAAGGTTGGGCGTTATGACAACTTCTACATCCTTGGTGTTCATTCATTGCTCGCGGTCTATTTGAAAGGCAGGATTCGAACTGAAGTTGAGAACAATGTTCCAAGCTCCCATCATGGAAGAATAGGTCCGTAACAAGATATTAATCATGAGGATGCATGCAGTGTGATGCTGCCTGTCAAACCAAATGGCAACCGGTCTCCATTGTTCTGTATTCACCCCATATTCGGATTGTGCTGATCCTTGGTTGGTCTTGCAAGGCACTTATATTACAGTATACAAGCATCGACACTTTGGCAGGTAATTACATTGATCAAATACGACTCATTCAGTCCCATGGACTATACGATCGTTTGGTGGAACTGTGGCCCACCGTATGACCGTAAAACTTGAGATGCAGG